>CABHPH010143248.1:0-40679 GCA_902168325.1 Peromyscus nudipes
GCCTGGCTTAGATCTGCAGGGAAATGGAAAGTGAGATGAGAGCCTGGCACTTCCGCTTCCGTTTTGTGTGCATGCTTTGGCTGAACGTACAGAGGTGAATTATTTGTCCTTAACCTTTTGTCTTGAGTCACCTCAAATCCCAGGAGAAGCTAGTGCTGTCAAGACAGACTGCCCCCCAGAAAAGGACAATTATCCATGAGGATGAAGCTGAGTCCTAGAACACATACGGGTAATCGTTTTGCTGAAACCAGATAGGTCCCAAAGGCAGTAGCGGCGACAGTGACTGAACGGAGCGGGGTCTCATCAGACCACTTTGTAGTACTACCTTGCAGGACAGGAGCTGAGACAAAGATGGAGCAGTGACAGGAAGTCCGTCCTTTGACCAGGACTGCACATCTCTTGCCCCTAAACCTCACATCAGTATCACTAAGACAGATATGGTGTCAACTGGACCATTTTATCCATGTCTCTTTCCAACCTGGCCACATTGAGTAAATTGCCTTCCTCTGCTGCTCAGTATTACTTGTGACTTTAACTGGGGAAGGATGGCTAAGCTTGCCTTCTTGGGGCTTCTAGAGTCCAGACTTACACCATGAAAAAATTCCAGTTACAATACCAAACACAGAGTCTATTTCCAGAGTGCCAGATCCATTTAAAAAAAAGAAAGGAAAGGAAAGCAACTTGATAAGTGTCATTGGAACAATGGAATGTGAGTCATCTGTTTTCCAGACCTGAAATGAAACATGACTAGTGTTTGCACCAAAGAATGCCAGGAACACACAGAGTGTGTGAAAACAACACACACACACACCAAGTCTAGCCTCTTTATCATGAGGAGTCTAGACACAAACAGAGATGAATGCAAGAAAGATTGGCAGCCATCTTCCTGGATGGAAACCCTAGCAGGCCATGAAGATCGTTCAAATGCCTGGGGGCTGGGGAATGACATAAAAATGAGAAATAGTTTGGCTAAACATAGCACATTCTCCTCAGTTACTGGAGCTCTTAGGGAAAGGCAAATTCAGTGAAGTTGAGGCAGGCAGATAGGGCACAGAGGGAGGGCCAGAAAGCTATAGAGCAAAGACTGCAAAATTAGCATATAAAAAGAACAAATTGGCAAAGGGGAAGGCTGGGAGGAAATTTGGCGAGGCCAACAAACAGGTGCAAAGGTAAGGTATGCCAGTGGTCTGAAGGTGACCCATGGATCACTTGAATATTCAACAGCCCAACCTTGGGTGGAGACTTAAGAGGCCAATGAGACCTTAGACACATGAGGTTATATGTAAAACTACACATAACAGAGCATATACAGAAAAGCCAATGTGCAAATGATCCCAAGCGCCTATATTGTGCGATATGAAAGCTCATATCTCTTATATAGCATGGCTGCTTAAGTTATGAATTCTCTTTGATCTAACCCACTTCCTCCCTTGAAGTGGATTCTTTCTTCTTCTTCTTTTTTTTTTTTTTAGTTTTTGCTGCCTTTTTCTTTCTTTCTTTCTTTCTTTCTTCCTTTCTTTCTTTCTTTTCTTTTCTTCTTTTTTGGTTTTTTGAGACAGGGTTTCTCCGTGTAGTTTTGGTGCCTGTCCTGGATCTCGCTCTGTAGACCAGGCTGGCCTCAAACTCACAGAGATCCGCCTGCCTCTGCCTCCTGAGTGCTGGGATTAAAGGCATGTGCCACCACCACCCAGTAGTGGGTTGGTTCTTAATAAATTCTCTCATTCTGCTTGCTACCATCTATGTGTCTCTGTCCAGTTCTCTGTTCAGGGACACAAGAAAGTAGCCCCTCCCTAGAGCAGTTTGAATCCAGGTGACTGAGTCAAAAGATGAGGCTCTGCAGAGATGTCCCAAAACTTAAATCCCAGCTGTCAGGATTGTAACTATTCTGGTAGGATAGATTATATATATATAAATTTTATAATTAATTTGATTTTACATATCAGCCATGGATTCTCCTGTCCTCCCTCCTCCCACCCCCATGCCTTCCCCCCCAATCTACCCCTCATTCCCACCTCCTCCAAGGAAAGGTCTCCCCTGGGGAGTCAGCCCAGCCTGGTAGATTCAGTTGAGGCAGGTCGAGTCCTCTCCTCCCTGCACCAAGGCTGAGCAAAGTGTCTCTGCATAGGCCCCAGGTCCCAAAGAGCTGGCTCATGCACCAAAGCCAGGTCCGGGTCCCACTGCCTGGGGGCCTCTTGAACTGTTTAGGTAGGATAGCTTCTAAGACACACCAGTTCTCAGACAACTAAGACAATGGACCCTTAAGGAATTAGCCTTTTCCCAGGAAGCTTGTGCTGGTTGAAGGGAAAGACTGGGGTCTTGGTACCAACCAGACTGGGAGCTTGCCTCAGGAAAGAGAATGCACACAGTTCTGAGAACCCGTCAGAACTCCTTGCAGGAGAGATTAGAGCCGGACACTGATAGGTCAATGACAGGCAGGACCACACTGGACCAGGGTACCTCTTAACTTCTATTTAACCCTACTCCTCACACCAGAACTTTGAAGATGAACTGGGGAGGAAGGAATGGTGCATCTCTAAGTCTCTTTATTTGTTCCTCCTCCTAATGTGGTCACATCAAACACACCTCTTTTCTCCAATTACCACTATTACTTCCCTCTCTTCTTGGCCTACTGAGGAGAGGTATGAGCCTGCCTTGTTAAGGCTACCACGGCACTGGGCTTTGACCCTGACAACTCCAGGAACAGCCTGAGCCACATGCTTTCAATGGTCACAGGAGAATAATGGGCCTTCAGAGATGGACCTGGAGCTGAGGCTCGGGGGAGTCATGTCCCTGGGGAGTTTTCCTTAAAAAGCAGAGGTGGAGTCTCCTTTTAGGATATCTCAGCAGGCATAGATGCTTACTGCCAAATCTGACAACCTGAGTCTGATCCATGGAACCCACAAGGCAGAAAGAGAGAAGGGGACTTCCCGCCAGTTCTGACCTCCACGGGCATGCTGAGGCTTTGTCAGTATACAAAACAAAACAAAGAGCAGGAATGCCCTTGTTCCCCCTGGTAACAGAGAATCTCAAAACAAAGAAAGGGGAGCTGGTCCCCTCCATTTAAGTTAGGCTCATCTCAAGAGTCTGTGGCCAAGAGCGGGTGTTCCCGAATTCAAGCCATTAGGGGAAACCACTTAGCTCAAGTCAGAGATTAATTTACAAATGTCACCTTAGCAATTAGCCCATTAGAACATATGTATGAAGCCTGCAGGCTCTGAGAATCTGCTAGGCGTGCTCCGCAAAGTCCAGAGAGGGGGAGGAATGCATTCTTCCCTAAGCAGGCTTTTGTACATTCTCCTCAGCTCACAGCAGAACAAATGACCCTAATTAATGATGCTACAAGTTCAATGTCGAATCCGGCTACTGGCAGCAGGGACTTTTCTGGGAAAAAGGACAGTTTTCCGTATACAATGCTGAAGGCATATAGCCTTTTTTTTATTGAGCTATAATTCATATATAATAAAATTAACTATGTACAGAAAAATAAATAGATGGGTAATTTCTCAAGGCAAAACAATCTGGGGACAGTTTGTTTCTTAGAGTGGAGATGCATTCCAACATCTAAATTGCAATGTTGGGCCCAGGGAATTTAATAACCTCAATGAACATTTCATGAACTCTGATGCACAAGACCCAGGGTAAGAAACAGGGAAACACGAGGGCAAAAATAGTAAAGTCAGGCTGGTCTCTGCCCTCCACAAGCAGGAGCATGGGGAATCCAGAAGCTGAAATGAATCAGAAGTCCCGTGAATTTAAGAAATATCCTACACATGGACAGATTCCTTGAGAGGAACAAGCATAGAGATACTGCCATTTCCATACCACTGCCCATAAATGGTAGAGGAAGAGAGAAGGAAGGCGAAAAACACAAGAAAAACAAAGAATGCTCCTGATGTTCCAGGTGGGCCTGTGCTAGAGAAGACAGACTCCAGGTGTGAAGTATGACGGCATGTGCAAGAAGGGGTCTCACTGAGCAGCATGGACGTGGGCAGCACCTAGCATGTCCTTTTACCTCCCCAGGGGTCAGTTTTCCAGACCGTGAAATGCTAGGACGGGGAGAAAAGTTCGTTAGCAGAGGATCTTGGGACGTCACGGACCACAGTGAGTAGATGAAGAATCATCATCTCAAAAAGGACGTACTCTTGCATGCCATCTGTATAACCCTTGTGCATAACAAGGATGCAGTGTGATAACTACAATGCCCATCACGTCTGCCTCCAGGGGTCTTCTCTTGTCAAATCACATGCATGGACTCCATGAATGCTCTGATTCACAGTGTGTGTTTTCAGCACCAAAAATCGATGGCTCATGCAGCATGTGAGCTCCCCAAGCTAATGCAAAACATAATAAAAAAGGAATGGAGGGGTCATAGATCAGGTCCTCCCCAGGTCCAGCCCTCAGCTCTGCCATCGTTATAAAGAACAAGTCACGGTCTGCTCTAACCTCTTCCTCTTAAGCTTCCTGGAATCTGTAAAAGCCTGTAGATTTTCTGTACATTTTAATCTCAGAGTGTCAGTCTGAATATCAGTGGTTGTTGTTATTGTTGTTTTGTTTTATTTTTAAGGGAAAAGGGGGGTGGGGGTATTTTAATTACAAATCTGTCAAGTATAGTAATGTTTTTCCATTCCTAAATCTTCAGTGATTCTCCTAAGTGGGTATAGTATTAGCAACCAAAAAGGCACTTTTGTGAGCAGAAATTTTAAAAGATTTATAGAGTATAGGAGGACAGGTATTTTGACCAGGCCATTTAAACAGCCAAAGATCCCTTAAATTTCCCACCTGATTGTCTGACACACTGCATTTGAGTTATAGATGAGTACAAACAAACATGATATAAATTAATTCAGTGGAAATCCAAACTCCAAAGAAAGATGAAAAAAGAAATGTGTTCAAGAAGAAAGCAAGTGTGGGGGGGTGCTGAGAGGAAGGGAGGGAGGGGAGGGAGGGGAGGGAGGGGAGGGAGGGGAGGCTGTAGTTGGGATGTATTGTGTAAGAGAAGAGTGAAGGAGGAGGAAGAAGGAGAGAGAGAGAGATGGACAGGCAGACAGACAGACAGTGAAACAGTGCCTTTGTGGAGTCATCGTACTTAGAATGCACAGTACCTCAGAGGTGGGAGCACAACTATGGTTTACTCACAGGTAAGGTTTAGGTGTAAGATTCGCTTTTCTCAGGGGTGTTTAGTGCTGGTACTAGAACCCCAGACCTTGAGCATGCTAAGCACACACGCCACTACCAAACTATATCCCCGGTCCCAAATACATACATAAAGTAGCCCAGCCGAAGTGACTAGGATTTTATAGGCATTTTGCAGGCATCTATGGGAATCTAACAATCCCCAAACGCAATCCTATGAAGCTATAATGATCTGGAATATTAGGACACAGAGAAGGGACCTCCACCAACAGCTTCCAATTACAACTCTAGTATAGAACAACAACAACAAAAATCTCTGACTGAATTGAGGCATTGAAAACTCTGGCCCATTTCTTCCTCTGGCTCTCAGACTCTTCCCTCTCTAGACTTTAATTGCCATGGACATTCAGTTCTTGTCATTCGCCATTTGCTTCTTCTACCCCTTCCTACCACAGGGCCTTTGCACATCCTGTTCCAGCCTTCTGGAAGTGCGACTTCTCATAGGCTACCTAACCATCAGAAATCAATTCCACAGTCATTTCCTGCCTATTGGATGTAAGAAGTTACCTGTAAGTACAGACTTTGTAGCAGTCAGAACTACAACAGTGTTTCTTTACTGTCTTTTGATCAGCGTGTCTCCCCTACGCTGGACTGCAAGTGCTCTGATGGCAGGGTGCATGTCATGTGTTGACAAGAACTCAGCTGCATCGTCTCTCGGTGCTCATTAAATAGATGCGTTCTTAGAAAATGGATGGGGAGCACATCTGGAGATTAAACACCATGAAAACAAAAGAAGAGCTTGAATGAGACTCTAGAATGTGAAACCTTGGCTAGAGTGAGATGTGGCTCCAGGTGACACAGGACCCAGGGACCAGAGAGTGGGAAGGAAGTCAACCCTAGTGGAGGGGGTCAAAGGTGCAGTGTCCATGGCCAAGAACCACGTCCCCAGTTGGGAAGCTGAGGACTGAAGCTGAGGTCAAGAAGACAGAGGAGGGGGAGACGCCATCCCAGAACAGCAAGAAGGGTCCGGAGGGAGGGAGGTACCCATCAGGAAACAGACAGCAAGAGGATTTAGTTGGATGACAGAATCCTCAAGAGAAGAGGTTTTAAATAAGCATGGAAGGCAGAACATTCACTGGTCCCCCAGGTACAAAGAGACAAGCCAGGTCCAGAGACAGAGGAAAGAGATATTACATATCCTGGAAAAAACAAATTCAACCACCGTGGTGGTCACACCATACATTAAATGGAGACACAGAGAAAGAAAACTTGGATGAAAACTAGTAACCTGTGAACACAAGACACAAAGACACAGATAACACAAACATCACTTATATGTAATACATGGATACACCAATGTAGGTGTATATAACATATACACACATATGAATACTGACAGGTTATTAGAGATAAAATGACACATTACTAATCACAAATGGTGGATCTCTATATCAATATTTACTAATCAGGTATGTGCAACAGCAATGTATCTCTGTCTATTTTTAAGTCAGGTCACCTCAAATGACTACAGATAAAAATGAAGGCCCAGAAAAGCAGACTCCCTCTTAACAGAAGGTATGCAGACCAAGTTTCTTATAAATCATCCATCTGCTGGTGGTGAGACAAAACGAAACACAACAACAGGCTTTGGGGGAGGACACAGATAAATACGACTAATACAGACCGAGGTGGAAGTGTGAATTCGCTTTCGCTTTAAATGTTCCCCAAAGAAGAATCTGGAACATCAATTGCAAGCTAATTGCTTAACACCTTTCCCCTTTCAAATGTGGGTTGACCTAATCCCAGGTTCAAATGAGAGCTTCTGCAGGTAAGTGTTCCCAAAACATACAGGAGTGCTCCTATATCCTGGCTTTGGTTGCCAAAAATCATGCCACTTTGCCAATATAATATGTTCCTCTGGGGAATCAGTTTGTTATAACTAAACTTGAAAAGAAAAAAACATGGAAAAAAATCTGAAATGAGGAAAAATAATTGTAACAAGTGAGTCAGCAAATGTCCACTAAACTCCCGTCCTTCCTGAAGCCTCAGATGAATGACTTTCAAGTTTTATTTCATTTCCTCATAATACAAAATTCAAAAGGTTGCATTTTGCCTAATTTTACCAATAAGCATTAAAACTGATGCCTTGGGAGGCAACATAAAATCTTCCATTTGAGGTCTGAAGTTTGAAGACTTTTTCTATCTAATTATTGAAAAAAATGGGGAAAAAAATCTTCCATCTGTTGATGAAGCTCCCAAGTCCTAGTTAATGAGTTCTGTGAGAAATGGCCTGGCTTTAGTGAACGGGGGTTTGGCCAACTGGAATTTTCATTTAATTAGGTTTATAAGAAGAGAAATCTTCTATAGCCTGCCAGGTCAACACTTGCCACTCATTGTCACCAAGAATTAGATTTACAGCCTTCTTTGCCCTACTTCTCAAATCTTGCCAGCTCTTAGATTATATTAAAGGCAAAGCTGGAATTGAGCAAGGATTCAAATAGATTTTTTGGCCACTCAGGTTCAGAAGGGACTCATTCACAATGGCCAAAAGATAAAAGCAGCCAAGTGTTCATAGGCACATGCATATATGGACAAGCTGAGACATATACATGCATTGGGATGATTTTCAGTATTTAAAGAAAGGGAGATTCCTACTTCATTTCTGTTTCTGTGGTAAACACGATGCCTAAAAACAACCTAGGGAGGAACAGGTTTATTTCATCTTATACTTCCACCATGGAGGGAAGGCAAGGCAGGCACCTGGACAAGGGAACTGAAGGAGAGGCCATGAAGGAATATTGCTTACTGGCTCATTCCCCAGGGCTTGCTCAGCCTGCTTTCTTATACAACCAAGGACCACCTGCCTGGTAGTGGCACCACCTACAACAGGCCTTCCCCCATCTGTAGTAGATAGCCATTCCAGCTTTGATCTGGAAGTTCCAACCCCCATTGAGGCTTCAGTAACTGTCACGCCTACAAGGTGAAGCCTAGAGAGGACCCTGAAGACCCCAGATCTAGATGTGCCAGCTCTCTTGGTTCCTGGACCCTGGACACTGGAGGTAGACCAAGCAGAGTTCTCCAGAGAACACCGCTGGACTGAGCTACACCTTTCCCAGACCCTGTTACCTATCCCTTCATTTGTGAGTTACCCCACAAAATAAACCTCCCTTTCAACTACGTGGAGTGGCCTTAATAATTTCACCAATACCCATCAATCATCAATCAAGAAAATACCACCCCCATCAAACACACACAAACATACCCACCACCAATCTGATGGAAGCTATTCCTTCATTGAGAGTTCCTCCTTCAGGGTGACTATAATCCGTGTCAAGCTGACAAAGACTGAGCAGCACAGTAGGCAATCCATGCTATAATTCACAATATCAACAGTTGCCTGGGGGTGCTGTGCTAAGTGAAAGAAGCCAGTCACAAACGGACAAACACAGCAGCACACGATTCCACACCTAAGAAGTCCCTTGAGTGGCCAAGTTCAAAGAGACAGCAGGTTGAATAGTGGTTACTAAGGAATGTTATTAAGTTACTAAGTAATGGTGGGATGGGGGCAGGGAGTCACTGATGAGAATGAAGTTTAGATTGAACAAGATAAAGATCTCTGTGCATGGATAATGGTGATAACTGTACAGTTTACATGTGCCTAATATCTCTGAGATATGTACTTATTAACTTGCCAATGACTGAAATGATTAATCATACACACACACACACACACACACACACACGTGCATGCATGTACACACACACACATATTTGACTACAATTCTTTTCTGAGCCTTTAGAATCTAGGAATGTATTCATATTGAAGAATTCACACACAATTACTCTCCCATGAGAATCTATCTAAGAATCTCTACTTTTGAATGCAATGGGTACCTCTAAGAAACTTACAAGATGCAAGTGGCACTTGCCTCCCTAGACATTTCATCTTGTCATCTAGTAAACAGAAGCTACCTGCCAACAGCCACAAACATGGACCTGAGTCCCCAGCCTCCCTTCCCAGTTGCCTCCTGATCCATTGCTAGGGATCAGAGCTGGTGGTGAGTTTGTGGGGGATCAAGATTCTGAGTGGACGCAGAAGTACCTTTGTCTTTCGACAACTGTAGCTAAAAATTTCCAAATATGCCTGTGTGTTTGAGAAGACTATGCCCTGAATCCTCTAAGCACTCCACAAACACACAACCATCCCTCCAAGAGGATGGAACAGATCCAGGGCATCTGGCCTCCTAGTCTAAGCCTCAAGGCCAGTTTGCAGTAATACGTGGTCACAGACTCTTCCTGGATTAACCGAACGTTAAAGGCACTCCTAGAAATAGCCTCAAGTCTCCCCTTTCTACAGGAATGATTTTAGCCACCCAAGGTCTTGCTTTTAAGGATTATTGATATACTCTAGGGAGTGAGGCCATCATTGCCACTCAGTGTCAAGGGAGTTGCCCAAAGATGACGAACAACATTCAACTGTCTATCCCACACTGATGCCAACATCCAATAGGCTTTAAAATGCCCTCCTGCCCCAGGCTCGACCTAGCCACAGCTGTGTATATCCACATACTAAGCCCATTAGTGCCGTCACTGATTTTTCTTCTCTTCAAAGCCTCCTGCTGACCATGGCAAAAGGGCTGGCTTTGGCCAGTGCTGTCTAGGCTGAGAATGACACCAGCCAGTCCTTTTGTGAAGTACACAGTAGAGAGAAATCCAGATCTCTAGAGGATAGCTTCCCTGGTTCATCCACTTCTGACATCTCTCCCTCCTTCAAAAGGATATTTTTGTATTTATTATTGAATTTAGACAGATAAGCCACCCTTTCTGAAGTAGAAAGCTTCAGGAGATAGCATCCCTCACGCTGCTCACAAATTCTAGCTCCCACAGCCTGGGAAATTGGGAGATAGCATCAGAAGCACACAATTAGGCATATACAATTATGTCTGGCCTGAATGAGGGAAGGTACCCTCAGCCTGCACTGCACTGTCACAGAAAAAAAAAGAGCCACATCCCAGCTGCCACCCTGCTTCCTGAGACAACATCACAAATCCACATCACCCATCAAGGATCAGATGATGGTTACTACACAGGGAAGGTGAGCTCTGGCTGACTGAGGCAGACATCAAAAAGACTGCATACACCACTTGTATGGGGCAAGTGTTTGGGGTGGGAAGATGTGAACACAGCAGTTGAAACACTCCTCTTTGTCAGACAGAAGAAAAGAAGACCTGGGAACACGACTTACTGTCCTTCCAAGGTTTCTTAGTAGAAAGGCATGTGAATGAGAGTCAGATCCACCTCACACTTCAGCGTCTGTGACAGGCAGACCAGGCACACGGCTAGGCATCAGCAAGGCAGGGGGCAGAAGATGTGTGGAGAATTTTTTATTTTATAGGCTTAAGGGCCTGGCATAGTTGTCAGGGAAAAATCAGAATGTAGTCAGGCTTAAGGCATAGGTTATTTTCTAGGTTTCAAATCCACAATGTAGGGAAAGCTGTCACTTTTCAGGGGCTACACATTCTTATTGTCACAATCTGGTTGCATATTTCAGCACAGCCCCAGTCTGATGGCTGAATTTCCCTCCTCATTAAAGATCATCAGGTACAAGATCTTGTTTGTATGGACTTGGGTACCATCCTATAGTTCTCCATTCAATGCACCAAGTTGCCAAGTTGTGTGATCACAGTAAGCTAAGGCTGACTGGACACGGAATATGGGTATGAAGAGTCCCCAGCACAAAAAGACGATTTCGTGAGTAAAGTCCTTAACTCCAGTATGTGAAGCTGAGTTTGTCAGAACCCACACAGAACTTGGTGCAGTAGAGTGCATCTGCAATCCCTGTGTACCTACTATGAGATGTACATCAGCAATCCCTGTGTACCTACTATGAGATGGGAGACAGAGACAGGAAAATCTTAGAAGCTTTTGTCAACTTGCTAGTAATACTGAGCAACAGGGAAACTTTAGCTCAAAGGAGGTGGGAGGTGAGGACATAGACTTGAGGTTGTCCCGTGACCTCTGACATGTGAGCTGTGCACACAAACACACATACATGTGTGCATGTGTGGACTCACACCAAAACACACACTAATGTGTACTCACACATGTGCTTGCATATACTCATGCACACATATGTGCACACGTGCACACATATGTGCATGCATGCACGCGAACACACACACACGCACAAGCACATATACAGAGGTTCCTGCTGCACTTGAGTTTTAATCTCCATCATCTGGGCAGCAAACACCAAAATGAGGTTTTCATACCAAGCCTTCTGTAGGCTGCATGCCCCAAAACAGTAGTTCTCAAACCCACATCTCCATGAGATTGATCTGGAAGGAAGGACTGCTAAGAGGAAATGGCCATGTCCTATCTCTCCCATTCAGGAGCTCTTGGCAAGCCCAGAACCTACATTTCTACCTAATTTAAGCCTATACAGCTACTGTCAGTTCAAGGTCTACGTCTTTGAAGACATCTGGTTTTCTTTGACATAGATGCAAGCACATTTTAAATTGGTTAATTTTAGGTATTTGCTCTTTAGACAAATCCCCTTAAATTATCTATTAAAAGAGTCATCCTTTATTAGGGGACATCACACCCTCCAGTATCACTCACGAGTGGTTTCCAATGAACTCCAATTTGGTAGTGAAGGAAAACATGTAGAAAGACATTGTGAAAGCTTATGAATGGGGAAGAAAGAGGCTTGAGTCGTCTTTGCCTTGAAATACCATTTAAAGTCATTGTCAGACTCTAGGTACATGGGCTGGACAGTGCCAGGAAGGTATTACATTTTTAGTTTAGTACTCTATTATTTATTCATTGAACTTGTATTTATTGAATAATGACTGTATACGCAGATTGGTGCTGGGCTGGATAGACAGCAAAGAACCAAAGAACCATGACCACCACCTTCCTGGGATGCAGAGACTAGTGGCAGGTAGAGCTCTGTGAGTTTGAGGGCAGTCTGGACTGCAGAGTGTGTTACAAGAGGAGGAGGAAGAGGAGGGAGAAGGGAGGAAGAAGAGAAGAAGAAGGAGAAGAAAGAAGAAAGGAAAGCTATGTGTGTAGCCAGTGAAAATCTGGAGAGCTGGAGAGGAGTCATTAACTTTGCGGACTGTGGGATCTAAAGACTTTCCCCAGAAGAAAGCTAGGGAAGTGTTAGGCAGATGGAGATGAATATTCTCCACCCAGCAAACAGTGTATGTAATGCCCCTTAAGCACCCCATGGAGAGACAGAGAAACATCTGAGCATCCCACAGGACAGGACTGCTGAGAAGCTCACTGAGGAGAAATTAGGAAACACTGGCCAGACTTAACTAAGTACGGTTTTATGCCTTCATGAAGGAAAGACACTTGCATCCTGAAGGTAGAGAAACTGAGGCACAAAAACATAAATATGTGAGATAAGACACAGAAAGGGAGTCTTGAAGCAGTAACAAGGCTTGAAGAACTTGTTTTATGGCTACCGTATTAGTTACTTATGTGCATGAACATGTCTGTATCATGTAGAGGCATGTGCACATGTGTCTGCCTGTGTGGAACAGAGGTCAATTGTGGGTGTTGCTGCTCACTTGTCATCCACTAGGTTTTTGTGTTTGTTTCTGAGACAGGGATTCTCATTGACCTAGAGTTCACTGAGTAATCGAGGCTGGCTGGCAAGCTCCCAGGTTTATATCTCTCTCTGGCTCAGTTCTGGCTTGAAGAATAGGCAGTCATCTTCCTACCATCATTTCAGGGGATTCTGGAAAAACTGTGACCCAAACATCTTCCCATCTAAGGTTTGACATTTTACCACTGGGGGTTACTACTTCTGTATTTTATAGTTACTGTGTTTCCTGGACTTCTTAAAAAGCAAAGGGATAAGAAACATGTCGATGCTCAGTTGTCCACACAGTGCTGTTGAAATTATAGTGTACTGACTAGCAGGAGGCTGTTGGTTAAGAGTTTATTTCCAGGGCTGGAGGGATGGCTCAAAGGTTGAGTTAAGTGCTCTAGCTCCAGGGAAATCGGATGCCCTCTTGTAGCCTCTGCATGTAGCTGCATGCATGCAACATACACTCAACATGAACACGCTAACAAATAAAGATTAAAAATAATCTTTAAAGGTGTATTTTCAAAATTCTAACTCCAACGATCTGATAACTCAGAAATCTTCATTTCCAACAAGTACTTTTCACTCCCTTCCCTTATAAGTTTAACATACTGTGAGAGAGATCATTTTTTCATGAACTAGACCCTAGGCGGAAGACCTGAAGGATCTTTAAAACCCAGTTTTCACCTCCAAACAATTTGGTCGTCATCTCTGAGGACAGGACCAGACATTGGTATTTTCCTGGTTAGAAAAACTTGGAAGGTAGAAGCAAGAAGATCACAAGGTCAAGGACGTTCTCAGCTACACAGTGAGAGTAAGGCTAGCCTGTGCTACATGAGATTCATCTCAAATAAAGAAAAACAGGAAGAAGAGGGGAGGAAAAAGAAGAGGAGGCGGTACAGGGAGAGGAAGAGAGGAGAGGAGAGGAGAAGGGAGGGGAGGGGAGAGGAGGGGAGGGGAGGGGAGGGAAGGGGAGGGGAGGAAAGAGAAGAGGCAGAAACTCATCCAAGTTATTCCAGTATGTGGTTGCATATATGTGAAAGGCATGGCCACTTGCACAGCAGCTCAGAGTGCTTTAACAGGAACAGGGTCAGTCAAGAGATTGGGGCTGTCTGAGAGGACTGGGTCTCAGTGTCTCAATAGCATGATCTCAGAACAATGGGAGCAGTTAGCTCAATCAGGAGCCAAGTCTTACCTCCCTGTATACCCACACTGTTCCTTGACATCATGGCAACTGTAATGTGGGCCTGGGAGATTCAGATCAAGGTGAATGCCAGAACTGAGTCAGAAATGTGCAATGAGTGGGTCATTTCCTGCCACCTAGATTTCAGCAGCCTGGGTTGTGTGAGCAGACTGTTAGTTCCCAACTCTGCCGGGATCCCTCAAACAAGCACAGTTCTGTCAGCTCTTGCTTCTGGGCACCTCTGAGACTAGATACATGATCTGATCAGACCACGATCGATCCTCAGGCATCAGGAAGGATGGACAGTTGCTCCCTGCCATTGGCAATGTAAGTCAGGTATGGCCAAGAAACTGCCAAGGGGAAAAGGTACACGCGGGATCTGAAAGTCTGTGGCCAGATCCACATTGTTTTGAGCAAAAAGTGTATCACATATAATGCATGAGAGTTCCCAAAGAGTTCTCTTGTGGAATTCTAAGAAAACCTAAGAAGCAACGACACCTGCTGGTCCTAGGAACAGAAACAAGAGTGAACTTAGTGTGGACACAGTGGTCCCTGCAGAACAGGTTCATAGAAGGACAGCTCAATGCTATCAAAACACAGTGGGGATTTCCTCCTGTTTCTATCCATTTCCCAGAGACAGAAGGATGCACTTCCAACAGGAATAGAATTCAAGCCATCTTCAATCCCCTAGATTGTCATCTTAAAAGCAAGAGACAGGGCCTGGGGAGAGGGCTCCATGGTTAAAGTATGCACTGGTTTTGCAGAAAACTGAAGTTGGGTTCCCAGCATCCAGATGTGGCAGTTTATGACCACCTATAACTCTACACCCAAGGGCTCTGACATCCTCTTCTGGCCTCACATGTTACCTTACTCATATGGCACTCCCACATGCACACATACACATGTAATTAAAAATAAAATAAAATCTTTAAAAAATCCAGAGATAATATTCATTCTCAAAATATTTTGAGTTTTACCCAATAAGCCAAAAAAATTTATTTTACCAGTAATATTAAAAATTAAGGAAATACTAGAAATCAATACCCCACCACACTTTAACCATGTTACCTACTTCATAATAATTGTCTTATTTCATGAAAAGTAGCCTTACTCAAATGACAGAGTTGTTTTTTAAACAGGAAACATATTTTATATTGCTTCCATTTTTAGGACTGTGTTTGAAATAAAGTCAAACAACAACAACTCAGTTGCTCTAGCATACTTCAGGTGCTCAACAGGCCCACGTTGCTATGGCTACCATATCCTGCAACCCCACGGAGAATGTTTCCTCATGGCTGACAGTTCTCGGGCCCCATAAGTAAATAGAAAAGGCCTGGATTCCTTTCCACCAGTCCAGGGTGACCATGCTCAGAATGTGTGTTCTTCTTCCTGTCATCAGGACGAAGCATAATGGCCAAAGGACATGACCCAGTCAGTCACAAGCCACTTCCCAGCAAGGTGACCTTGAAAAGATAGCTCTCGGCCCCTCAGTTCCCTCTTCAGTTGGAAGAGAGGAAGACGAGCACCTAACTCAAAGGGCTAAGAGGATGAAATAATTTCCTTGTGAAGCACTCCAAACAGTGTCCAGCACACAGTAAGATGGCTTAAAAACAGAGTTAAACAAATACACAGCACAATGGCTGCTGAGCAGGTGTTGAAAGCACTGAGATTTTTCCACTGTAGAATGATCTTCTCAGAAGACGCTCAAACCGTCTCTCACCTGCAAAACAGGCAATCAAACTGCTCCCTGACAGTACCATCCCTTTCTTCATCTGAGCTCTTATTTGAAACAGAGCTCTGCAGCTCCGTGCCTTGAACATCTGAATTGTTCTAGAATGCCGGCCTTTCTCTGTCCCACAAAGAACATATTTCAGGTTCCCCCAATGTAAGGAAAGCATGCCATCTTTTAGGCAGGTGGCCTCTGCTTGCTCAGAACAGACTTCAGGCCAGAGGTTCCGATAACTTTCCTGAAAGCCGTGTGTGAGCTGTGAGTATGAACAGACATGAACACATACACGGAGGTGCCTACAGCTCCATCCTGACCCTGCGTATTTCCATCACTCACTTGTATTTGCTGTCACCACTCTCTTTACTTCTTTACTTGTGTATTGTGTAATCCCAAGAGAACTCTTTAAGGAGTGGGACTTGATCTGGTTCATCAGTGTGTCCCCAGCACCAATATCTAGAGCTCAGTATTGTAACTTATCTACAATCATTGAGTCAATGAACAGGCAACTGTCTGAATGTGTTCCTCGGTGTCTGGATTCCTGCCCCCGTTTATTTGGTATTTCAAAGCACTTTTCACCTTTGCACAGAGGGCCCTCAATTCCATATAACCTAATCTAAAACCTTAACTATTTTTCTGTCTATGTCTAACTTTTCCTTGTAGACACTAAGCTCCTCAATACTAGGTCACACCTTGAAGCTGAATCTCACCTCTTCTTGATGTCCAGTCTAAGAACCATGCCCTATAATATTTGACAATGAATGAGGACAAAGGACAAAGTGAGACTTTAAAATTTTCTTGGTCACACACAGTGGATTATCTCTACAAATAATAATTTTAAGTAATTTATATGTATGTAATAGATATACATCTCTGTATGTTGGTTATATTTCTCATCCTAATTAAATAAAAATATTTTTGCATCTGTTTTCCCATCTAAGAGAACTATAAAGAATAATAATAAATGTTAGATCATTAAAGTTGGTTTTCTTTAATTATAAGGCAGTGTTTAAAAAAAAAAGAAAGAAAAGCTTTGAGTCATCTTTAAAATTCCCTGCCAGGGCTACAGCATGGTACACAGAAAATGGCACTATCTTAGTAAACACATTCCCATTGCAAGTGATTGGTCCTAATAAAGCAATCCCTGAACAAAGAGCTGACATTTCTTCTAAATCTCCTAAAAAATACATGAAAACTTACTAAGTACCGGAGACAAGAAAACTCAAAAAGCTTCTTTTATTGAATAGGACTGTCTCCTGAGCACGTGAGGTCTTCGGGGGCCGCCCTATTTTCTGACTTCAAATTCTTTGTAGCTCTCTTCTCTAAGACTTACTGTAAATTAAATTATGGCCCTAAATATACATTCATATATTCTTCCTCTTTTCATTTTCTCTCCTCCTTCTGTTTCTATCTTTCTAAGACATAACTAAGTAGCTTGGTTACATACTAACACAAATTCAATTTCTCTCAGAAAGCTAATTTTTGAGCAATGAGACACACTGACCAATCATGTGATGTGAAGTTGGGGCAGGGGGCGGGTAACAACAGAATCCAGTAAAGGCTAAATTATTTTCTAAAGCACTCATTACACAAGGAGTCTGTTATGATAGAGTCTATATGATAATCTATTATACTTGCAAGAGGAATTGTATTCACATTTATGCGACTCCCCCATTCCTAGAGAAACAGATAAAAAATTGTAGAGCAACCTGAAAGCTTTGTGGAATGGATATCAAAAAACAAAACAAAACAAAAAGATCAATACATGAGACGTTAATGTCAAATTGAGACAACAGAAAATAAGCTACAAAGCAAGGCTTCTATTTCCAATAAGAAAGAACAGGAGGAGGAGGAGGAGGAGTTGAGGCAGGAGAGGAGAGAATTATCAATCAGGCTGGATTGACGGGGAAGAGCTGCCGGGATACTGCTAAGTTCTAAGGGAATAACAGGTGGAATAGACGATGGAAAACAGCCTCTTTATAAGTGCTTTTCTCGCACATATGTATCGATCGCTCATTATGTACTGGGCACTAGTCCCAGAGCAAGCGTTGCTGCAGAGCAGGGCAAGAACTCCTCCTTGAGCAGCTGAAAGTAGTTGGGCAAGGACTCACCCCTTCTCCCACTGAGTTAGAAAGAGCTATGCACAGTTGCAAGTCTAGCTGTTTGTGTAAGGAAGGGAGGGACCCAGCCCTCCTCTTGAGTTCTGAAGGTTTTCCTCTGGGATGATGGCTACAATTCCTCCTGGCTTTGCAAACAAGGAGCTTCCTCTCAGAGTCTCCTCCATTCTTGCCATTATTAACCCACAGGGATGCAGTTAACAACCATTACAAATCATAAAAGATTTCTCCCAACTCTTTCAAGTGTGACTCTCCTAATTACAGCCTGCAGGTGAGGCCAGCCTTGACCCATTCACTATTTATAGTCCTAAAATGCAGATCAAATTTATATCGCACATGACTGAAATGCAGGTTTCTTCTAAGACCTAAGATCCCAAATAAATGCCCCCTCTACCCTAACACCACCTGGTCGCAGTAAATGCCTCAAATCATTCCTCTCTGGGATGTGTTTAAGAAGGATCCCATCTCCTCCCCAGTACAAGAACCTACAATAACCAAGTTCATCATTCAAATGATGCTACTGAGAAACAAAGCCATTTTCCTTGTTAAAAATGTGATTGTTGACCTAATTCATCTGTTTCCTTGGCAGTGCTCAGGATGAATTTATTGCCCAATCAAGCAAACACTAGCAGAGCTGCTGAGTGGTAGAAAACCACTATTTCATCCCAACACAAGCAACCTGCCTGAGCCAGAAGCGAACTAGCCACTGCAAACTGGGCTGTTAAGCCCGACTTCATTTACTATCTCAAGGACACAAAAGGGAGACAGGTTTACAGGCTTTAGGGGAGTGCAAGTGATTAATAATTATCAATTGTCAGGAGAAACAGAGTAGGTTTGGTCAGTGAGCCAATGGCCAGAGGGTTTCTTCTCTTCTATTAGATGGCAAACCTCACTGCTACAGAAACAAAGAAGGAAGGTGGAAAGGAGGGGACAAGTACAGCTTTGACCTCTCATGGTGCCTGCCATCCCTGCTGACTGCCCCCCACCCTGCTTCCCTTGCAGCTAACACAACATAGTTAATCATAAAGCGACACTCAGGTCTATGCTTTGGTATAACTCTTAGACAAGGAGTAGCTTGGACGTGGAAGGGCTTCTCACTCAAGAGTCTCTCTCATGGATGCTCACTGAACAGACCACAGAGAAGGAAGCTCTTTCTATTTGGAAGTTGGATACCACCCACAGGGCTGGACCAACTGAAGGCTCCTGGGTTGCTGGTTTGGGGGAAGAAGGATGAGCTTCAGGATCCCATTTTTGACTGTGTTCCTATTTCCAGAGTGGCATTGGAGAGCAGGGGGCAAAAGAAGAGACACTTGGAAAATCTGGGCTCCTGACCCACACACAATACATCCAAAGGACCTATTCTCTATGGTTGGATGCCTTGCTCAGCCTTGAAGCATCGGGGAGGAGCTTGGTCCTGCCTCAACTTGATATGTCATGCTTTGTTGACTCCCATGGGAAGCCTTACCCTTTCTGAGGAGTGGATGGGGAAGGGGATAGAAAGTAGGTGAGGGAAAGGAACGGGAGGAGAGGCGGAAGAGAAAACTGTGGTTGGTATGTAAAATAAATAAGAAGAATAAGGCATAATAATAATAATAATAATAATAATAATAATAATACATCCAAAGGAAGAAATGTTCACGAAGGCAAGGGAACTGAATTTCAAGCAGTATCGTGGTTTGGATTCAAAAGCCCCTGAATGCTACTAGAAGGAGTCAAGATCACCTATGCTGTAATGGGGGAAGTGAGGACTCATTAAAGAATGGATTTATATCATGTCTTACTATGAATTAGACACTTCGGAGACTGGATGAAGAGGAACAGTTCCAGTGGTCCAGTGGGCCTGCCTTTCATTTGTTATAGGCTAGAGCAGGCATGCCTGGCCTAAGCTTTTCCTAGCCACATAAACCGCACCAAACACACGGGCTCATCTTCCTCAGTAAGGTCTCACATGCACTGGACAGCCACCATCATTTGGCCCTTCAGATTCTTAAAAACAGCACCTCTGGTTTATAGATCAGAGATGTGGATCATAGGTGTGGGCTTCGACATAGATCTAGGCTTGGTAGGTCCAACAGCACCACTCTTCCATGCAAGGACAGTCTCAACAACAACCCTCAGACAGTACTGAGTGAGCCCTTTATACGATATGTTCTTCCCATAGGCCCTGTAGCATGGCCCTAGAGTACCATGGTCACGCTGTCCTTCTGTGTTGTGTGTCCTGCCCTTTCCTCTGCATTGCTGTCCTTGTGCTTTGTCCATCACTAAGTCAAATGAGTTATTTGAACACAAGTACCACCATACAGTACAGTGATCAGATCACCAAGATGGCTCTTCGGTTGCTAACAGACAGGTGGTGTGGACACCACAGGCGTGCGAGGTATGCTGATTTCCATCAAAGAGGGACATGGCAGGAAGGCATACGATTCTGTCTTCATTGTGCTGCTCAGAATGGTTCATTGCTGTCATTATCCATGTGATATTTGCAGATAGTAAATAGACATGAGTGTGATGGCTAATACCATTTGTGGGCTTAACAGAACGTGGAATCACCTAGAAGACAAACCTCTAGTCCTGTCTGTGATGTCCTTTCTAGACTAGGTTAGCTGGGGTGGGAAGATCTGCCTGTAATGTGGGTGGTGCTGCTCCATAGGCTGGGGTTCTGAACTGAGTCAAAAGGGAGAAAGCGAGCTGAACAACGGCGCTCCTCTCCCTGGGCCTCCTGACTGTAGAAGCCTCGAGAAGAGCCGTCTCCACTCCCGTCTCCATACCTCTGCCACCATAAAGAGCTAACCCTCAAACCATGGACCAAAGTAAAACTTTTCTTCTCAAAGTTGCCTTTTTTTTCAGTTATTTTTCACAGCAATAGGAAAAGTCACTAATATAATGGGCAACTGCAACATCAGAAGGAAATAATGGGGAACTACTGTCCTGGATTCAAGATGCCCTGAGTTTTGTGGAATGTCAATGTTAGATTTACACAGATTGAACTAGTATCAACCCAGAATCCAGATCCATAGAGGGTGGGTAACCAAAGGCTGTAACTGGGCCCAGCTTGAGAATATCCCAATAACAATAAATATGAGTGAATATAACAAATATATAACAGATTATAATATAACATTAATAGAAAACAAAATTTAGTACATATTTTTGGCAAACTCTATATTTTATTTATATTGTCTCATTTAATCACCACAAATGTTTTACTATCCCCACTGTACAGCTAAAGAAACTTGAGACTCAGACTGTCAGGTAATGTCCCCCATACCACAGCCATTAGATGGCACAGTGATGGGAATTTCACCAGCCTCGCTGGGCTGCTGGACACCTGCATGGCTGATTGTTCCCTGTGTGGTCTCTGTTCAGGGTCAGCAGAGATGTTCTCAGTCAACCATTCTTGCTTTATGGAGGGCTTGCCCTCCCTGGGAGAAGGCTCTTCCTCATCCAGGGAAGCAGAGGCAAAATAAGGAGCCCATAGCATACTCGCACTGTTTCCACGACTGTGTTCCAGGTGCTGCTTGAAGGAGAAGGTGCATTCTGTGGGGCTCAGATTCCAGTGCCTCAACAAAGTCATGCACAATACAGAAGCTACTCCATGGTCACATCGCCATGATGTGGCTGTGCCTGGATGGGATCAACTGTCCAGAAAATGGAGATATTTGTCAGTATTCTAAGCACCTGGTGTCACTTCTATAAGGAAAGGAATTCACAGGGAGACCTCAGTAGTTTCTCCAACACTCACTTGTCAGAGTTCTAGAGACACTGGGACTGACCCAAAGACCAGCACTCAAGCTCTGCTACCACCTACTGGTCTCCAGGAAGTTGAGGGTAGCATTCATCCTGTCACTTATTGTTGAAGCTTACACAGTCATTAGAAGGACCTGGAGCAGTTTTCCACATAACTGCCTCAGCCACCAAAACAGACCCTTCAAACTAGCTTATTAGTTCCATTGCACTTATGTAGACCCATGGCACCATCATCTTCCACTGAGTTATCATAGCGTCCTAGCTGCAATCCACACTCCTGCACTTGACCCTAAAGTCAAGGGGGCAGTGGTGTGTTGTCCATAGTGGTCCTTCAGGATGCCACCTTCTACCATCATCTGTATGGACAAGGATATTGAATCTTCCTTTTCCTACGGATCCAGAGAAAACCAGGACACTAGAGATATTTACTTTCCATACAAATAACTATGTGTATATCCTTCCATGGATCAATGTCGAGAACTGTTCATGCAGCTCACATCCCAAAATGGCCATCTCCATGCAAAATGAGCACCACATATTCCTCCGGCCCGTCCCCCAGCAATATGTATAGAACTGCATGCTCTATTGCAAACCTTTATGACTATCTATGTAACTTAGCATGAGTTAGATAATTGGAAAAAAATTTGTTCGGTACCTACTGTGACTCTGACACCTGCTAGATGCTATAGAGCACACCAAAGAAACATAAAATGTAATTCTGTCTTTCTAAGAATACATATCACCCACAGGGAGACAAATGAATACCTCACAGATGCACAGACAACCTTATCAGACTGTGTATGGCTGAATGGGGCTATCGGGCACAGAGCTAGATGATAAACACCGCAGGAATTGAGAAGCAGATGAGCAGTGTGGTGAGACTGGCTGGGGAAATCCTCTGTGTAACACAAGTGAAGTGATCAATATGTGATATACAAAAGAGTATCAGTACTGGGTCCCCAAAGGTAGCCAACACCAAGTGCTCTGAATTCGACGGCTTCTGCCATTCTTTGCTCTTGTAAAATGTAGCCTCCTCCCAGGATTTTGGAATTGTATAGAATCCTGGAAATGTATAGAGACGGCAAAGACAAAAATTGTTCTCTCCACCACATTGGGTCCCCTCAAAGAAAATACAAAAATTAAAACACAGTATGTAGGATTTGGTGTGATGAAAGTTCATAATCACATGACTTGAGTCGTTCAAGAATACTCCAGTCAGGAAACTGAGGAACAGTAAAGACAGGAATGCTTCACAGCTAGAAATGTAAGTCAGTCTTGCAGCTCTGAGCCTGATCCCCCTGCTGGCTGGTTTTCTGATGTGAAGTAGATGGAATGGGCACAACATATTACAGTGCTGATCTGTTATAGATGCTCCCCCAGAAGTGGCTCTTCCTCATAGAGTGAGAATACACCCGAGAAGCCCCTCATGATTAATAGGAACAGTTAATTCTAGATAAGGCAGCCTCAGAAGTAGTCTCATATCTCTGCTGCCTGCTCCCCAACCCCCACCCTCCTTTTTACCATCTGCAGTCAGAAAGCCAAGGAATTCCATTAAGCTTTGGCAAGATTGGTTTTGAGCAGTTCAGCAAGTCTATTAAGACAATGTGAGATCTGCCACATTCCGAATAATGATCACATCAACTATTGCTATGGCTTGAATCTACAACAGGCTCAGGTTTTGAATGTTTAGTGCCCAGATAGTGGTATCACTTTAGAGGGTTCTGGAGATTTTGGGAGGAGGTGACATATGAAGGGTGGGTATCTCTGGGAACAGACTCTTCCGGTCGGTCCACTTGCTGTCACTTTCTGCTTCCAGGTTGGCCATGCTGTGAACAGCTGTCCTTTTCCATGTGCTCCATTTCCACAAGGCCCTACCTGAGTACACAGGACCAAAGGACTAAGGATGGAATCCTCTGAAACCCTGACCATGGCAAATCTCCTCCCCTAGGCTACTTCAGTCACAGCAGAGGAGTAGGGAACGGGCAGCCAACTGTACAAATACTAAGTATTTGAGAGAAGGAAAACTGGGTGGAGAACGTAAGATTTATATCACATTTCTTAAAGTAAATGAACACTGAAAAAGAATCCCAATGTGGCTTTTGAAAACATGTCCATGAAGGGCCCCTGACTGCTGCAGGGAAAATTAATGGTGGGAAAGAAGAGGGTAAAGATCTAGAACACGTCTCCACCCAGGCTCTCCCAATCCCCACATGAAGGCCAAGAGCAAGGCTTAGCTAATTAACAATAACAGCACTTCACCAGTTCTTTTCACCAGCGAGCCGAGCCTCAGATGAACTTTACAAATACTATTTATTATAATTATTTGACTGACTCAGAGAGGGAGGAGATAAATGGTAAGCCAAAGGTCACATGGGAAATGCCAGGGCATCTTAAGAATACAATCCAGGGTCTGGAGAGGGTTAAGAGCTAACAGCACTTGCTATTTTGGAAGAGGACTGGGGTTCCATTCTGGGCACCCATATGGTGACTCACAACCCTCTGGTACTCCAGCCCCAGTGGGGGTTCGATGCCCTCTTCTGGCCTCCATGAGTACACATGCATACACACACACAGGAAAATACTCACACACGTGAATGTTTAAAAAAAATCTTTTGTAAAAATAGAATAAAATTGGGACTTTTGCTTCCCAGTCATTGCTCTACCAGGTATGGCATTCAAAGCCCCGGCAACCAGTGCCCTCAAGAATCTCCCGCTTCTCCCCGTTCAGTAGAGAACTTCACTGGCATTTGCCCTTCTTTTGAATTCCCAATGGAAACAACAGACACACCTGGGCTTGCCAATGTGTTGGAGGCATCACACATCACTCACTCCTGGAAACACATGATGCTACAGGGAAGGAGACCGACCGTGGCACACCCCAGGTCATACCCCGCTGTCTATGTGACTCTTAGGTTACAGAAGTCATTTCACACTTCTGTGTACTGCAGGCAAACGACAGCACCTCAAATAATTCTCATTTACTGTCTTGAAAATTCCATTCCACCCAGGAGCAGTTCCTGTGACCTCTCCATCTGCTAGTGCAGGAACAGTTTCCCTTTCCTTTTCCATCCTTTTTAATATTCCCAACCTGTCTGTGTGTCTCTTCTTTTTAACCAATTACGACATCTGCCTGGTTTGTCTATTGATCAAGTAACAGGATAGAATCTTTAGCATCTATTTGCTTTGATATCTGGAACTCATGATTTTACACCAATGAGACCTCAGAAATGCTCCGAAGCTAGAAACACAGATGAGAGCAGCAAGAGATGTCAGAACTCAGACGGAAGGTGGGAACAGTAGGGAGGATGAGGATTCTCCTTGCTTGTGTAGGTACATCGCTTTCTGAGTGCAAAGTCTGCAAGTTTTCTTATGGAAACAAATCCATAAATTAGAGACTGCCTCTAACTTGGCCCTCTTATCTTGTTACCGCCTCAATCTTTATTCAAATAAAAGGCATGTTAATTGTGCACAAGACCTTAGCTCCGGCTTTGCCCGACACTTGGCAGGCTGCCATTCAAAGGACTGCTACAAGCTTTTATGAAGCCTTGCGTCTAGCCTTTGGGTGGATAGCAGTTCCTTTCTGTTGTTCATGCCTTGGTATTTGGATCCCTTCTTCTCTCGTACCTGGGAACTTTTGTGCATTATTCAGCTGTATACAGGTCTGGAGAGAAAAAGGGATACTCAGAGTTCAGAATCCAGAAATACAACAAAAACACAAGGTCAGAGACAGTTACCACTCAAAAAGGCAAGAGAGACTATATAAGGTTTGGGTGATGGTATAGGATGGAGGCAATTCACTATGACATCCTGCCCCAGTCACTCATAGGAAGTGGTGACCACTCAGAGATGGTATACATTTTCAAGGGGTCAAGAAGGACACGAGAAGTTGGGGAGATTATTCGATGGGCAAGTGCACTTGCTGCATAAGCGTGGGAGCCAGGGTTTAACTCCCAGCATGTACATACAAACCAAGTGTGGCTACACATGCCTGTAGCCTCTGCAGTATTGGGAGTAAAGACAGGCAGATTCCCAGATCCAGAGAACTTGCTGGCCAGGAGGTCTAGCCAGAAAATAAGGAAGAGAATGAATAATAAAACAGATCAGCTGAGGTTTTCCTTGGCCTCTGTGCACAAGCAGGTTCATCCATGTGTATGCACGCGCATGCACGCACGCGCGCGCGTGCGCGCGCGCACACACACGCACACGTGTGCACACACATACAGGCACATGAGCATCTGAATGGCAGCATAAAAGAATGAAGTATTAATACCTGCTACAGTGCAGATAAAACTGAAATATCACAACACTCCAAGAATAATGTGCACTAAGGACGTCTTTCATCTACATTAGATGTTCAGAGTAAGCATGTCTACAGAAACAATTGAGTAGCTACCCAAGGCTGGATGGCCAGCACTGATGGTGCCAAGAGGCAGAGAGACCCTGGCACAGGTGGGCAGGGAGGGATGCCCATTTTTATGCTGTCTTCAAGTCCTTATTGCAGGCTGGACCTACACTCTTATTTTCAACTGCTACCACTTGGCCTTTCTCCTTTACTTCTTCCCATTTTCCTCCCTACTCCGACTCCTCTCTAAACAAAGGGTAGTAAGAGAACAGGTATGGGAATAGGCTCATTTGCCATCATGGTGCTGATACCAGACTCATCCACATTGGGCTGTCCTCAGATACTCTATGGCAAGTACTGCCCCTTCAACATGGAAAATGTTCTCCTACTCCTTTAGCCAAGCCCCTTACTGTTCTGATCTCCAGCCCAGGCATTCTCCTCAGTAGCCTTTGATGACCTTTGGTCTCTCAGCTCTTGCAGCATACAACCCACCTGTGTGTGAGCAGGCATGTTTACATTCCTATGGTTAACCAAGGGTCAAAAAGAACAAGGGATGCTATTGACTAGGTTGTGGCCAAGGACACTAGGAAGGTTCTTCAGTGGAATAACCGTACATCTGTTCTACCCTACTGGGATCCTGAACTGTCTCTCCCCCACTCCTGGGTTCCAGCATCAACAAAGCTAGAGGGTAAGTAAGGAACATATGTGGCACCATCTCTGAGTCCCTGAATACATCCTTTATTCTCACAAGATGAGTATTCCAATTTCCAGGTCAGACCAATGAGGACCACAGCTCTTTTCTGGAGGAAATTGCAGTAGAAACGGGAAAGCTTTGGAATACACAGGCCTCATGTAAATTCCAGCCTTTTGCTAGTTTCTTGGTTCTCCTATTTTCTAAGCTGTGATGATGGGTAGATTGGAAGGGATGCAGAAGTACATACCATAGCACCTGCCATCCAAACATGCCTATTTTTCTTCCCCAGCCAAATATAGTCCATAAAGCACACGTCCTTTCTCCTCCACCAATCCCAAGGATGTCCACTTAGAACTTCATGATTCTCACTGGATGAGGAGATGAAGCAGATGGATATTCATTTCCACATCAGCCAGCAGCCAGCTCTATGCTGCCAACAAGAAGCCTCGATGGTCCCATTACTAAGCAACATGGCAGTGTGACAAGGATACCACTCCCTGTCAGGTTCCTGAGAAAGTCAAGTACATGCCAGAGATTCTTTATACACTACTTGTACACACACACACACACACACACACACACACACACACACACACACACACCCATAGCTCAAAAGCAGAGGTAGTTTGGGTAAGAATTCAAGGAAGATGTTTGAGAACAGGCTCCTTAGCACTAGGGAAGACTGACGAGACACATGTGAGTGAATCCGCACCCCTTAGTATTTCACAAATATTTGAGTCTTTCTTGTGTGCTGGGTCCTAAGAGGGACACATAAAGCTGCAACAAGAAAATCAACAATAGCTACTTTGGGGAAACTTACTATAGCCAAGGAAGTAGGGATTCACCCCATAATCACCCTAGCATAAGTAGGAACCCAAATGATCAAGAAGCATGAATGTGTAGAAAAGAATTGTAGGGAGTAAGTAGCGAAGGAGAAGAAAAAGAAGCTGAGCGGACATCTGAAGGTAAGCACTACAGAGGTGAAAGATGTGCACTGTGGGCCAAGGAAAACGCAAGAGAGGAGAAAGAGGCAACAAGGAGAAAGATGAAAACTCAGGGGACAGCGTGCACCAAGCCCGGTGTAGAGGAAAACTAGAGTACTTAGAAATTTAGACAAAAGTTAGCATGACCAGAAAGCACACAATGAAAGGGAACATGGAACACAGGTCTGGGAGAAACAAAGAAGATTCCTAATGGCTTGCAAATAGTGACTCAGCTTCAGGTAGGGTCAGAAGAGACACAGGGGACACTTGTGTGTTTTGCCTGAATGAAGAGTTGTATATCACATGCATGCAGTTCCCACAGTGGCCAGAAGAGGGCATCAGATCCTCTGGAACTGGAGTTACAGTTGGTTGGTTGTGAGCCATCTTGTGAATGCTGGGAACCAAACCTGGTCCCCTCTGTAAGAGCAGCAAGTGCTCTTAACCACCAAGCCAGCTCTCTAGCCTCAGCTAGTCATTCCTTAAAATGGGCTAGGCTTTACATGGGAATATTAAGATGCTAGAATTGCAGCAGAACCAATTCAAACTTCTCTCTCAAGGGCTTGGCACAGTTCTGGTATCTTTTTCAGGAGAGACTTATATGCTAGGGGGAAAAAAATTGAATGAAACACCAGCATTATTTTTCTGCAACCATCTGTAATTGCCTTTTAAAGAATTCTTAAATTAGGGTTATAATAGCTCATGATAAACATTTATTTATTTCTCACAGCATCAGAGAATAGCATGGCATACCAAATTTTTTCCCATTGTCTCATGAATTGGTCTTAAGTGGTCTCATTTATTGTAAGTTTTGACTTGGAGAATGAGTTAATTATGTTCTAGGAGGTTTAATAAGATCCACCAACTTAAGTATTAATCTGACGGTCTTGGAATTGACTCAGGAAACTTGTTTTTTTTTTTTTTTTAAGGAATAAATGCATTTGGCTAAGCTGAATACAAGTGTATTCAAGGAAACACACATTCTCCTATAATCTATATGGCTAACAGGGAGGAATATTATTGATGGACTTTAAATCAAATTCTTTATACAAAAAAAGCATTCCTAGTAACACATAAATATTGATACATACCTAAGCCAAATTTATCCCAAGTCCAGGAACTCTGGTTATTTAGATGGTATGGGGTAAAATAGTAAAAACTGATCTACAATGAACCTACTGGGGATTTCAGGAAGTGGGTTGATTTGTCAATAGGCGGGAAGGAGGGAGACAAAAGGAACATTGATACGGAGATGAGAGTTGAGATGTCACACAGGGTTTTGCCTTGGTCTCAATGACCTGAGTATAGGATGATGTAAAGCTTTTCTTTCTTTAAAAAAAAAAAGTGTATGTGCACATGCATGCTTGTGTGTAAGGTTCACCATGTGTGCATACACTCATGAATACAAGCATGTGGAGGCCAGGGGACCTCAGGAACACTGTCTACCTCCTTCATTAAACTGAAACTCACCATTAGGCTAAGTGACTGGCCAATGAGCCCCAGGAATCTTCCTTCTCTACCTCTTCAGCACTGGGGTTGCAAGTGTGTGCCACCATACCCAACATTTTTACATGGATTTGGGGAATATGACTTGGGTCCTCACGCTTGGAAGACATGTAGCATGAATCTTAACAGGTCTTATTAATAAAAACAAACCCAGGGCCAACTATTGGGGTGAATACTGGAAGATCAGAGAAGCAGAACAAACCACAGCCACCTCACCTCGCCAATTCCTCAGCTGATCCTGTTTCCTCAGACTGGAAGCTTCTGTATCCTCATCCAAATGGATCTCAGCTGAACTGCTTCTCAAAAGCCTGAAAGCTTAACCAGCCTAGTTACTGGTTTTCACGCCTTATATACCTTTCTGCTTTCTGCCATTACTTCCTGGGATTAAAGGCGTGAGTCACCATGCCTGGCTATTTCCAGTGTGGCTTTGAACTCACAGAGATCCATGCCTCCAGAAGGCTAGGATTAAAGCTGTGTGTGCCACCATTTTCTAGCCTCTGTATCTGGTGGCTGTTCTATTCTCTGACCCCAGATAAGTTTATTAGGGTGCACAATATTTTGGGGAACACAATATCACCACAAAGACAGGCACTCTACCTACCAAACGAGCTATCTCCACAGCCCTTTTTTCTGTAACATAGTTTTTCTCCTTTTCCCTCACTATACTCTCAAGTTGCCAACGGAAACAAGCTGGAGTGACTTGGATCTTCTCTTAGCGCACCTCCCAGTGACCATCATGTCACTTGAAAGGTGACAGAAGAGTGCCAGCCAGAAAATTCACATTGCCTATGAGCCCAGGCTGGTTCTGCTCCTCAGTGGTCATGTGTCATTGAAAAAGTCAGTTTCTTTATCGCTAAAAACAAGGCTATTGGTACAATGTACATTTCACTGGAGTTGCTTGATGAGTAAAAAAGATGCATGAAACATGCTTACTTAGCAAGATGCTCCCCCTGGAGACGGGTACCCAAGTTCACAGCTTGAGGGAGGTACCAGCTCTGATCCCCCCTAAAAATCAAATGATCATTATGGCCTTATGCCAGCTCTCACACACCTCCTGCCCCGACAACACATTTATAATTAGTTTCTTCCTACACCCTTAATCATGTAGCATTTTTCCTTCTAGATCTGTTTTGAATGGGATTTTCTATTATTATCAGAAGTGGACACATCATCTTGCTTGCTATAACTGGAGGATACCCCAAAATACACATCACTAAAGAAAACCCAGATCACTGTCATTTCACCAAGACACAGAGATGTGGGCTTGAGGCTGATTCCTCATGTTGAGAAGGATGGTAATGACTAGCAGACCTTCAGGAAGACTATCTCCCTATAGTCAGGAAAATGCAAATAGAAATACATCCTTCTTTCCACATAATTCTGTGTCATCTGACACGAGGTCAGGGTACCACCCCAAATCATGCCATATGCCCCTGGTCATCTTCTAGAGTGTCATCTTGAGTGGATTCCGTTGCAGTTCTTAATGCCGAAGAATACTCTGGAAAGACTTGTAAGGAAGACTCCCAGTTAATTCCAGTTCATTCATTTCTGAAACTACAGAGTGAGACATTTGAATTCATGGAGTTTATAGGCTTATGATTCCCACTGGCCATAAGTCACAATGTCATTAGTTTATCAGTGAAGCTTTGCCAATCTGACTAGGGATGGTGTGTGCATGAAGGTTATCAAGGCTTCAGGCATCCTTTCTCAGCCAACCCCCATGACATTAGGTTTCAAAGATGATGACTCACACCTTCCATTTCTGTCTATAAATGCATGCCTGTCCTTTAAATACCCTAGATGAGAAGCATCACTGGCTAAGGATTAGAATAGACAGGTAATCACGTTTCATCCTGAGCTTTGGGCTTCATCCTGTGCAAATGCCATATTCACTTAAAAGGAGCATCCCTGTGGTGGGCTGGAGGAGGAGGACTGCTGGCTGTGTTAAAACTAGCCTGCTCAGCTGATCTGGACTCACACAGCCCTCACCCAGTTCATTCATGCTTGAGCCTTCCATGGCTCCAACAAATTGGTGAGAACATAAAGGTGAAGTGAAGAGTCCCCCGTGTGTCTAGACTCTTCGCTACATGTGCAAACAAAGCTGCAGCCTCACACTCAAAGCAATGAGCACCTTGCAGAGGTCACTTAGAAGCAGGACACCCCACCCCCCAAGAACACTCCTCACATTAAAGGAGCTTTTGCTGAGTCAGTACATGCTACCCATTCACAGAGGCAGTCACAATGTCCACCAGAATTTCAGCTCCCCTAGCTGTCACACTTGCTCTAGCAAAAATAGTCAATGATGCCTGGTCCAGGAATGTGATAGGTGACAGGAGAGGCCGATCTGGGATGCTCAGTTGGCCCACAGTTCATTCATAGAGACAACTGGGAGTTCATTATCTGCCTTGTGGACTGAGCAAGAGCCAAACTTCAAAACACTGTCTAAGCATATAAGGAAATAGATCACTGAATCATGAGGGCTTAGTTTCTAGAGCAGCAGTTCTCACCCTGTGGGTCACGACCCCATTGGGGGTTGAACAATGCTTTCACAGGGGTCATCTAAGACCATTGGAAAATACAGATATTTACATTATGATTCATAACAGGAGCAAAATTACAGTTAGGAAGTAGCAATGAAGTAATTTTTGTGGTTGTGGGGGTCACTACAACATGAGGAACTGTATTAAAGGGTCACAGCATTAGGGAGGTCGAGAACCACTGGTCTACATAGAGTCAATAAGAAGACAGAGGCTTCCTGCGGCATGGGGACACCTAGCCCAGGACACAGAGGAAAGCAGGCAGCCTTTCCAGCGCTCTCATCTCCCAGCACCTCACATGTGTCAGCTCAAAGGGATGACAGGTCCTTGGATCATTCATCGTGTGGGCGGCAAAGCTCTTGAGGCAAAGGCAGTTACCACTGCCTTATCTTTAGCTCTCTATTAACGAACTTGTCACTGCCAATCCAGGTTGTTAGTCACCAGGACGATTGGATGGAAAACACCAACGACAGGGGGAAACACAATGGCGTAGATGAACTGGTCAGGGACCAAGTGACAAAGAATTCTGTTATCACTCACAGTTAGCAAACAGATAGCTCCTGCTAAACATGTGGTCCAGTTAAGAAGCCGCCTCTTCTGAAGACAGGAGTGTCATTATGCAGATAAATGAACACAACAGAAATGTGGTCAACACTCAGACTCCATCTACAAACAAGCAACATCTCTCTCTAGTGACTTGCATAAGTCACTAGATCCAACACTATTACTACTGTCTAGACAAGGCAGGAGAGATAACAGAGATTTCCAGTCAACAGAGCCCAAGAGAAGATGGTCCATGCAGCTCATCAGCCTGCTCTGCAGTGTGAAGAAACAGTGAAGGGATCCAGGGAACACTCCAACCCTGGAGGCCTACAGGACATCACTAGGCCTTCACAGACCTCACCCCCACCCCACCCCATAAAGTGAGACCCCCAGATGGCCAGCTGTTCTCAACCGGAACAGGACAACATACTAGTTAGTCATGGCCAAATCTGAGTACCCCAACCCAGCTTCCAGTGAAGGCCTGGTATTTGCTGGTTGCCTGCCATATATTTATTGACTTATTTCATCTTACAGTAAGTCAACGGAAGACATACTATTGCCATCCCCATTTAACAGATGGGGAAGGCAGGGCTCAGGAAGGCTGGCAGTGGAGCCAAGGCTCACCCAGTCAAGTGAGAAGGAAAGCAGACAGTCTGTATTCAGAAATGCTCCCCAACAACTGAACTCTTTATAATCTAGTGACTCTCCATGGGACTTCACAGGAGAGAAAATATGATTCAGTTGGTAAAGTGCTTGCCACCTAAGCATGAGGGCCCAAATTCGAGACCCCAGAACCAACAGGAAAGCCAGATGTGGTAGTTTAAATCGGTAACTACAATGGTATGGCAGCTAGAGACAGGGACATCCCAAGACTCACTGGTCAGCCAGTTTAGCCAAACTGGTGAGTTCCAAGTTCAGTGAAGAGACTGTCTCAGAAATTAAGGTAAAGAGTGACTGAGGAAGACTCTTGACATAAACCCCTGGATTCCATCATACATGTAAGATACTACATTGCTCTGTCTCTCTGTCTCTGTCTCTGTCTCTGTGTGTGTGTGTGTGTGTGTGTGCGTGTGTGTGTGTACATACACAAATACAATTAAACTAGTGGTTCATAATAGCTGTTATATAGTCAATTGACTGACCAACTAAAGAAAATCTGAGGTTTGGAATGCAAGGCTAGCCTGACTATACAAGCTTTCTAGAGACAAAGAAATAGTTTCATGACACAACCTGAATTTGTGTCTCAAAAGTGAGTGTCAGCTGCCAGCTGGGCCAGAAGGAAGATTGACTGCTTCTACCTGCAGACTAGGGGACATGTCTCCATTCCTCAACATAGCCTTGGACTCTATGATTCCTCCCTGCTTTGAGAAACGGCATTACTAGTCAACTATTTTTTTTGGGGAGGACCAAAGCCCTGTCTGGCATCAGTGACAGGCCTGAGCCTGAAGTGGCAGGGAATGCGGTGACAGGCTTATCTCTTCCAGCTCCCTGGGAGGTCTTCTGGTGGCTGTCAGACCGAGATCGCTAGATCTGTTCTTCCAATTACCTCTGTGGCAGGCAAATTTCACTGAAACAGGTCTGTTTCCACCTTCAGCCAATCTGTCTCCTATTCTAATGCAGATAGCTCCATTCTCCCAAAGGCTGAGGCGGCCTGTAAGTGTAAGAAGACGTCAGGGTTCCAGCAGGTATCACAGCTTCCAAAATGCTGATTGCCAGCAGACATCTGGAACCCCAGCTGGCTCCCTGAGCCTGTGCAGCTGCCAACTGTACACAGGTAAGAGGCTGGACCGGAGCAAAGTTACCAGGGGCCACTAGGTGTCAGTATCTGGGACAGACATAAAGGACGATCTCAGAGCCTAGTCTTGGAGAGAGACAGGTATCATCATTTCAGGAGGCATCCAAACTCTCCCAAGCTTGAACAATAGCCTGATACACAGGACCCCAAAGGATGTCTACTGTCCCAAATGTAGTAATAGCAAATCTAACCAGTGCCTGACCTAGATGATTATGAAGGCTCCCTTTTGTTATTGTTTGATGGATGTTATTTCAATATGGCGCAGCTTTAACAGATATAGTTTAGGAGTATACAGGGGACTTGTTCTAGAATCCTTAAAATGCATATTGCATAAACATTTCCCTCACAATACAATACATGTCCTTACGTGAGTATTTAAGTGCAACTTTTTCATTTCTAACACCAGATGGGTGAATCTTACTGATTCTTTTCAACATGGGTTTTAGCACCTAAGATGCAAACAAAAAACCCAAAGAAGCCAGTCTCAAAAGGTCAGGTGTTGTGGGCTCTATTTTGTGGTGTTATTTTGTTTGTGTTCTAAAAAATAAAGCTTGCCTGGAGATCAGAGTGAGGAGCTAGCCACTATAGGCCAGGCAGTGGTGGCACATACCTTTAATCCCAGCACTTGGGATCTCAGGCCTTTGATACCAGAACTAGAGAGGGGGAAACAGGAAGTGATGTGGCTGGGCATAAAGAGGAAGTGAAAAGGCAGGGTGGAGATAGGTGCTCGCCCTTTTCAGTCTGAGAATTCGGCAGAGGTAAGAAGTCTCTCTAGTGGCTAGCTCCTTTACTTCTCTCTTCTTTCAGCTGCTATCTGACTCCCAGTTTTTATTAAGACCAATTAGAATTCATGCTACACTACATATTTGACCTTTGGAGTTTCTGTTCACTCCTTTGATGAACAACTATTAACTACCATTAACTACGTAGCCAGGCTGTCCTCAAACCCCCAATTCAGTGCCTCCTGGGTGCCAGGATTACAGGCATGCAGCAGCACTCTACTGAAATTCTCTAAAAGGCAAAACTACAGTGGTGGATGGTTGTCAGGAAGCAGTCTGGTGGGTAAAGGGGTTGTTCAAGTGTACGTGCCTATTGTGGTAGAGGCCAGGGGCACACACAGATGTGCTAAATGCCATAAGCTGGCATTCTAGAAGAAAACAAGTCATTCTTGACTGCATAACAATTAAACAGCCGAAAGAAAATACTTAAAAAGCCCATGAATGAGCAAGCTGTTCTTTCCATTCTTTGAAGTCAGATAACGTTTAGAAAACTGTGGATGAGATAATCAGAATGTTAAAGGGTTGCGGCTGAAGTAGAGGTTAGCTGAGATGACATATGAAAGTGGTTTTCAAATGCACAGGGCATAGGCAAGGGCAGAGGTGTAGCCGTGAGACCAAAAGAAGCCAGATCAGTCCGTGTGCCCTCCCACCCAAGGACAACCCAAGGCCTGGGTCCCCCACCCTTCTGCCAACTAGCCACTGCCCTTGAACTTCAGCATCTGCTTACATGGAAAAGGGACTCTAAGAGGAGGTCGTGCCTTCCTATGCTCTCATCCCAATACGGTTATTTAAGTGCAGAGACCCATAATTGAGAGTCAGCTATTTTCCATCAACACTCTAAATAGGACAAGTTTGTCCTTCAAAACTGTAAGGACTAAGGTCATGAGTGAAGACTGATGAGATTGCGGTCTTGTGGGAAATTCCACTTTCTGGTGGCTCTGTTGGTGCCTCTGAAGAATGGCACAATGACTCTGCCTTTGAAGATGCAGCAACAAAGATGTTTAACCAGTCCTTTTGAACGGCAGCGGGGAGAAGCAGGTGTCATCCCAGACTTGACTGAACCTGGGGCTGAGATCTGCAGGGGAGAGGTTAACTGACTGGAAGGCAGAAGTGCTTTTCTCACCAGTGCCTCCTGAGGCTGTCCGGGACAGGGACTGGAAAGATCGAGAGATTCGATGCACAGGTTTTCCGCCAGACATACATCATTCTTCAAAAGGAGTCCTTCACCTGCCCCACCGTCATATTAGCAATGTGGATAAAAATCCAATGACTCACACACACACACACACACACACCACACATATTCCTCTCTCCTTCCAGTCACACTTCTTTAATTTATTGCCCCTGAACTTAGCACAGTCCCACAGGCCTTCACTTCTGTAACTCAATGGAAGTTACTTCGCAGAAATGTCTTAATTACAGGCTGGTGTCATTGTTCCATTAGAGGTTTCAATTGAAGTCCCTGGGTTCTAACCTGCTGAGATTTCCTATAATAAAAGGTACTTACAGAGCTTTGATAAAGCACCAGTCAACCCTAACATTTAAATAGGAAAAACTATTGCCTCTCAAAGTTCAGCCCATATGCAAAGCTCCAGGGGCAGGCAGGCACCCAATGTACCTACCATAGCATAAAGAAGTAAAGAGAAAAAAAAAAAAAGAAAAACATGTTCTCCATATGTGACCCACATATACAATTTGAAGCAGATTACAAGTGTTTTAAAAGCAGGCAACCTGTAGGGGAAAATTCATGGCATATCTACTATTATTTCTTTACGGGGCAAAATGTCAACCAGATGAAAGCAATATGTCAACAAATGGCCACAGTCTCCTTTGCTCCAACCAAACTCTTCCATAAAGGAATATCAGCAGAAAGTTGAGCTGCCATCAATGCAAAGAATGGGGTGAGGCACTGGTGTTTGGGGGGGAAGGAACAACATTTTCCAGGGCATCCTATGTGTTGTTGCCTTACCTGGGTGTCTTCTTTGGTTATTTCACACTGCAGCCACAGTGTTCTTAATTCTACCCTATGGACAAGTCCAGAAGCCCTTAAGTGCGATGAATCCCTTGGAGCCACCAGATGAGGAGGACTAGAAATGTGGGTGGGGTGCATCTCCAGCTGCCTTCCTCCCTTACCACCCTGTCTTCAGAGTTCTAAAATCCTGGAAGATTCCCAAACGTCGCAAATTTTGAAACTGAACCAAGGAATGAAAGTTTAAAATTGTCTTCAAAGGAATCCCTTAAGGAACACAATACCATGCATATAAAAACGTCAGTGGGCCCGGATGAAAGAGCTCATGACACAGTGGTATTTCCAGAAATAAGACTCCTCTCTCCTCAGGGGAGAGACAGGGCACACACCAGGCATCCAGTCTGCTGGGGCAAAAGAGTGTTACTAGAGCCCGGCACGCAGAACTGAGGCGTCTGTAGTGTTACTGTCAAGATGGATCGGTCCTTTGTTAGAGCTGACATTGAACTCGAAACACCGTGGCAAGTGTCTTCTACGTGTTCAGCCATTCTGTGGTTATTCACTGGAGCTGTAGGGGTATATCTCCATTGGTAGAGTGCTTGCCTGGCATACACAGGAAGGCTCTGGATTTGATTCTTGGCACCACATACAACGGTGGTGGTACATGCCTATAATCCCATCATGCATGGGGTGGAAATAGGATGGAAATAGTTTAAGGTCATCTCTGGCTCCACCGAGAGTTCAGGGTCAGCCTGGGCTATGTGGAGACACTGTCTTAAACAATAAACCAAAAATCAGTCACTTTCTCAGGAGTACTGTGTGCAAATGACTGAGAGATACCGGAGATGAAGTTCGTAAGAATGTTCTCAGACTGGTCCCCAAATCACCTTGTCCGACTTAGGGTTGAGTCACCAGCGCTGTTTCTTGGGCACCCTAGCCAGTTGCTCACTTTGGTTCAGTCAATGGAGGTGGCCCCCAAAAGGAAGGGAAGAGCTGGAGTCACCTTCCCCTCTCCCTTCTTCAGCAGCAATGTGTCTCCCTCATGATCCCCCCACTTTTGGAATTTTAGCTCCAGTCCTTCTCTTGCTAAGACACATGGTGGCCTTTTGAGTGTTTTACTCCTCATAAGCAAGGGCGCGTGGCTCACCACTGACAAGTCCCTCTCTGGAAGTACCTGGTTTTACTAGCTGGAACCTGACCTCTATAGGAACTAAACAAAACCAACCAGACCCCCACCTTCTGACGCTCGCACTTGAGCGGTGATAGGCCATGAAGTAAACAAATAATCAAACAATAGTTTCTTGTAACTACAGACAAATGAAGATATGGAGGAAACCAGTACCATGATCACAGAAGCAGGGTGTCATGACTAGAAGACATCCCAGATGCCTGAGATCTGAACGGATTCTATTTATAGAACGCCAGGGCTTGAGTATTCCAATACAACAGAACCAAGGTCCTCAGGCAGAGCTAACTCGGGGTAACTAAAGGCTATAATTAGCCCAGGAGTTGTGGGGGAGCACAGACAATGACAAGCTAAGAAGTGTGTAATGAAATCAGAGACTGGATGGGGTTAAGATGTAGCAGGGCTTAGGGAATTAACAACTGATTTGGTTGACTTCTTTTTTTTTTTTTTTTTTTTTCTTATAAACTTTTGAACCTCAAGGATGCTTGGCAATATCTCTAACTCCTGTGTTGTTTTATCTCCAGCTTTTCTTTCTGTTTGTTTGTTTGTTTGTTTGTTTGTTTGTTTTGAAACAGGGTCTCATTATGCTGCTGGTCTTGAACAGACTCTGTATTCCAGGCAGGAACTATCCCAGGCAATCCTCCTGCCTTAGCCTCCTTAGTAGGTAGGATTATAGGCCTGCTCTACCAATCCCAGTTTGACTGACAGTTTTCATATTGTGTTTGTGCGCGTGTAAATTCCAGATAACCTCAGATGTCATCCTCAGGAATGCCATTCACCTCCTTTGAGAGAGGGTCTCTCCTTGGCCTGGAGTTTACCAGTAAGGCCTTGCTGGCTTCTACCAATAAGGCCTTTCTGGCTGGCTACTGAGTCCCAGGGATCCTTCTGTCTCCACCCACCCCACCCCCATGCTGAGATTATAATCTTGGACCACCACACCCAGCACCTTCCCAGGGCATCTGCAAGCAGAATGCAGGCCCCCATCCTTGCAAAGCAGGTACTTTCTGGGCTGAGCTATTCCCCTAGCCCTTGGTTGCCATCTTCAAAGACCACTTCAGTCAATGCACAGAGAGTTTTCTTTGTCTGTGGACAGAGATTGTCGATTCGATTCTACTCTGCCGAGTTTCTTCCTCCTCTGAAACAACCACCTCATCTAGGAGGGAACTAACCCACCTCCTGATAACCACATAAAGAGACCAAGAAGAAAAGCTACAGTTTTTGAGGTATGCTTATATGAGATTTTAGGTCCTTTGCTATCACTGACATCAAGTCCTGAAGTCAAAGAAATAAAGAGGTACCCATTTATGTGAGTGATGGATGATGGCCTTGCCATTTCTAGGGCCAGGAGGTGTTCTATGGGTTTCTTGTTGAAAGGACTCATACACCAGCAAAGCCTTATATTGCAAGGCAACATACGGTGTGGTCCAGACTTTACCTCAAGACCAGGAGTCAAATACACTCTATAAAGAAGCCTTAACCTATCCTTCCAGTCTACTAGAGAGAAGCACAGTTCTGGGTTTTATTCTGTTGTCTGCACCTCCTCTGCTACATCACCCAGGCCCTTCCTCATTTCTTCCACGTAACAAATGTCTGCTGCCATGCAAGGCTGAAGGAGAGGAAAAAAATAGTTGTATGGTCCCCGTGGAATCTGCCTCCCCGAGATGCTACTCATCTGGCATTTGGGTTGTTTGCACCTTTAATCAAAAGGCTGTTAAGATATCTCTGCCGGGATCCTGTACACAGTTTTTCTCTAATGAAGCATCAAATCTCTTTCACAAACAAAAGCTGTGTCACATAGATGCAGTCTGGCCCCAGCCGGGATGGCTGCAATCTCCCTGCAAATGGAATGCCTCTGCTAGGTCTATCTGACCCAGCACAGTGCCACCACCACGATGTTTCAATCAGAGTCTCCGTCTTGTCTCACTGTGACTCAGAAAGACAAAGAAACAGGTGGCTTTGAAGGAAACCTGCTATGGTGTTCTTAGCATGTGACACAGTACAGGCCTTGGTTGCAATTCTGGCTATGAGTCTGCAGCAGCTAACCCAGTAGGGTTACATGCAATCCTGGTTCTATACCCCCAGCTGTTAGCTACCCTAGAGCGGTGGTTCTCAACCTGTGGGTCATGACCCTTTTGGGTTGCATATTGGCTATCCTGCATATCAGACATTTACATTACAACTCAGATATTTACATTACAGTTCATATCAGTAGCAAAATTACAGTTATGAAGTAGCAACAAAAATAATTTTATGGTTGGGGGTCAGCACAACATGAGGAACTGCAATAAACAGTCACATCATAAGGAAAGTTGAGAACCACTGCTCTGGAGTGTCAACAAGTCTGATATGTCTAGGATGAGACACTAAAAGACAATTGGTGACCGCTATGGCAGAACACTGCTGAGTAGGACAAGAAGCTGGACCCAGGTAGCAATTGCTGCCACAGCGTAGCATTTAAGAGCTGGGGAGACGGCTCAGTAATGGAGGCACTTGAAGCACAAGCCTGAGGACCAGCACCCAGATCTCCAGATCCTACATAAACAATGGGCAGCCACGGCAGCCTGCTGATAATTCTAGCCTTAGAAGGCAGAGACAGCAGATCCACAGAAAAAGCTAGCCAGTGAAACCAGCCATATGGACACATTCTGGGTTTGACTGAGAGGGCCTGCTTTATTAAATAAAGTAAAATAGATATCAAAGATGATTTCTAATATCAACCTTGGGCCTCCACATATATACACACCCTCATGTACATGTACCCCGAAACACACTCATGTACCCACACATGCAAAAATATATACATACCTACATAAGCACACATACACACACACACACACACACACACACA
>CABHPH010143249.1:2160-19417 GCA_902168325.1 Peromyscus nudipes
CTATCTCTCTCTCTCACACACACACACACACACACACACACACACACACACACACACGCACGCACGCACGCACGCACGCACGCACGCGCGCGCGCATATCCACTTTCACACAGCACCATCCTATGGTTCTCCTCTACTATCTTCCCTTCAAGTGTTGCCCTATAGTCACCCCTAAGACTACATGTTCTCCTTTGTTCTTGGGGACTCTGTGGGACTCCTGCCTGGGAAGGTCACTCTTCTAAAGGTCACTCTTCTTAATTAAGAGTCCATTTTCTCTGCCTTGTAGGCTATTCTGCATGTCCTCAGTGGCCTGTAAGGCTGACTTTTTTGTAATTTCATACATGAATAAATTAAATTTTGGTCGTTTTCCTCCTTATCCCAAATACATTCTCTTATCTTCCCCCCTCCTCATTCCTCCTTTTCATAAGTGAAATTGTAAGGTGGTTTTATGAGGTATATTACTCAGTTGTGTTGAAGTCTGGCACTCATTCAGCATGAGCCTCAAACTGAGCCTGGGGTGAGTGATGTCTTTTTTCTTCCCACATGGCTGTAACTGTCCCTGTCTTCTTATCCTGCCTCAAGATAACACAAGAGCCCCCATTTTTACCATTTTACAGTGTGCAATTAGGTGGTTTGCCTTGCAGTCACCATGTTGTGTAATCACTGCCTCAAGCCAATTCCATAATTTTACAGTCATGGCCAACAGAACCCTGTTCCCAGCCACCCCTCTTATATCCTGAAGCCACTTGGCTGCTTTCTTCCTCTGTGAATCTTCCTATTGTAGGAATTTCATATGCATAGAATTATTCAGTACAGGGCCATTGGTGACTGCCTTCTTTTATTTAGCTTGTTGTCGTAGACCAGCAGTCTTCCATGGCATGGCATGCGTGAGTTCTGCATTTATTTTAATCACTATGTAGTATTCCATAATAGACTATAGTCTATTCATCTGCTTATGGATTCTTTCTACTTTTTAATACTCAAACACAGTGCTGCTATCAACACTTGTGTATGATTTTAGTGTGGATGTACATTTCATTTCTCTTGGGCATATTCCTGGGAGTGAATTGCCAGGTCATATGGTAACTCCTTATTTTCCTTTTTTGAGGAGCTGCCAAGCTGCTTCCCATGGCAGCGACACCATTTCACGTTTCCACGAGCATCTTACGAAGGTTCCAACATCTCTGCCTTGTCCACATTGGTTGTTCTCCATCTTTCTGACTTCAGCCTTCTTGGTGGGCTGTGAAGTCCTAGCTTGTTGGGGTTTCGTTTTGCCTTGCACTAAGGTCTCATGATTACACAGCTGGTGTATTTACTGACCCTTTACACGTCTTCTTGGGGAAGATGTTCATTTGATCTTTTTGTCCATTTTAAAGCTGGGTTGTTTTTCTTTTTATTATTGTAACTATTCTTTATGTACTCTGGATATTTATCAGATTCCCTTTTCAAATATTTTCTCCCAGGGGTTATCTTTTCACCTTCTTGATTGTGTCCACTGAAGTGCAAATGCAAACGTTTTAAATTTTGGTTGCTGGTTTGTTATTTTCCTTTCTTCTGCTAAGTGCTTGGTTTTATGTTTAAGAACCCACTGTCTCATTCACAGTCGTGATTCGGACGTTTTCTTCTAGGAGTTATAGCTAAAACGTCTATTGTTTTTGGTCTAAGATCTATTTGAAGTTAATACACACACACACACACACACACACGCACGCACGCACGCACGCACGCACGCACGCATGCACGCACGCACGCACGCACGGTGTGAGATAAGGATCCAGCTTCACTCTTTATTCTTTTGCATATGGACATCCAGTTGGCCTAGGGCCATTTGTTAAAGAGTGGTTTTTCCCCCACTGAATGGTCCTAAAAATCATTCTCTCCCCCACCCCTCCGTGTGTGTGTGAGTGTGTGTGTGGGTGTGTCTTTTGTTTCTTAACAGCAATGAGTGTGCTGTGCAGGTCCTGGTATAGTGAGGACACAGACAAGCACGATGTCCCCAGTGCTCGCTCTCACCTGTTTCGCTCTCTATTCTACCAGTTACCTTCTGAAGTGGTGCTGGCGCCCCACTTGGGCAGCTCATCTTCACGCTGCAACTTTGACGGTTCATAAGCCCTAAAATTGTGAGTAATAAGTCTAGCTGCTAAACAGACCAGCAGGATCATGCCTCCACTACCGTCATGGTTTCCAAGCAGTGGTCTTTGAAGCCCTGCCTCTCCAACCCTAGTACTTGGACTCTTGCAATTCTGCCTATTTCTTTATCCACTTAGCATAATTTCATTTTATGAAACCAATACAGACGTATGACTCTCAGACCGTGGGGTTGGGAAAGATCTGTTAGAAACTAGTTATCACTAAGTTAAAGCAAATGCCTAGGACATTGTGAAAGTGCCCTCATCACATTGCACCAACTAGTGCCCTCACCACAATGCACCAGCTGGTGCCCCCACCACAATGCACCAGCTGGTGCCCCCACCACAATGCACCAGCTGGTGCCCTCACCACAATGCACCAACTGGTGCCCTCACCACAATGCACCAGCTGGTGCCCTCACCACAATGCTCCAACTGTCCTCTGTCTGTTGCATCAGCTCAGATTGAGTTTACTGTTAAAGTAGTAGACACCCCCAAAAGGAAAGTGGATTAAAGAACACCAGTGGGTTTCTCCGTGACTTAAAAATTTAGGGGGAGATAATCCAATGCTAGAATGACAGTTGGTTTAGATCTGGAGCTTTCCAGCTCATCACATGAGTGAGTGAGAGTGAGTGAGTGAGTGAGTGAGTGAGTGAGTGAGTGAGTGAGTGACATTCTGGGGATTGAACCCAGGACCTTGTGTACACCCAGCTTGTGTCCGCCAGTGTTCTACCACTGAGCTACATCCCCATGCACCACTCTTCTACCCTGGGATTTGCTCCTAATCCATAGACTCCCAGATGTGGTCAGAAGTTCAACTGTTGCATCTCCATTTCAGGAGGCAGGTTGGAGAGGAGGGGACCTGAGGAGGAAAGGGCTCAGAGCTGCTGCTTCAAAGTGGAAATTTCCAGGGAGCCACCATAGGCTACCTCTCCCACATCTCAATGGCCACATAGGCCTCATCTGGCTGCACCTAGCTTTAAGGAAGGCCATTGGCTCAGCTGAAAGTTCTATTTTTATGAAAGATGCAGTGTTTGGGAAGACATCCAACATTCTCTGGCATGGATGTATTATTGAATAGCTCCTAGAACCTGACCTAGTCCAAGAAAAATTTTTAACTAATTAGAGAGGTGCTATACCTTGGAGTCACAGTAGTCTTGGACTCCTAAAATTCTGGGATTTCCATGGGGCTTGGGCTGATTTTCTTTCCGACTTAGCCTTACATCTGACCTCCACAAATCCTTTTTTGTATGTGTCAGTGATGACTCAAGTGTCAGATGGTGATGTCGTGTTTCTGTCCTGTGCATGTGTACACTGCCATCAGTTTTTTCCACGTCTAGTGAAAGGCCTCCTTACCATTCTCCCCCTTGCTCCAAGCCAAGTGCTCAGGAGCCACCTGCGCTCTCTCACTGCTTTGCCAATTCGTTAGCAATCCTGCCCTCTCATCCTGGATATGGCCTGTGTCTGTCCTCTGTCCTCCCCCTCTAGGATACCAACCACCCATGGTCGCCACTGTCACCTCGTGTCCAGACGTCAGCCAATACTCCCCCCCCACCTGTCCTGCTACCTTTCAGTCCTCATGGCCTGTCTTCACACAGCTCAGTGGGCAGCTGGTGTTCGCTTCAGATGCACTGCACTATGTCCTTCCCGGTGTATTTAGGAAACAACCCAGAATTCTTTGTTCCCATGACCTCTGTTCAGAACTAAATTATACTCACTCTAGTTTATGTATTTAAGCCCAAATTTCCAGTTCCTCAGAATGTAAAATGTAATTGGAGATAGGACCTTGAGAGGGGAGGGGTAGGGGAGAGGAGATTTAAAATGAGTCTGATAGGGTGGGGATTAATTCAGTCTGACTGGTGTCCTTACAAAGAGACTGGGATGTGCAGAGAAGAGACAGGCCCCGGGAACATGGACGGAAGGAAAGATGGCCGTGGGAGGAGGTAATCAAGCAGAGAGGCTTTTGAGGACACGGCCTTGCTGCCACCTTGCCTGGGGACTGCTAGAAAATGAGTTTGTATTTGTTAAGCCAGCCAACTACTAGTATTCTGTTGTAGAAACCTTTGCAAACTAGCACAGCCTTCCATGCCTCTGGCCATGTCAGCCTTTCCACCCTACTCTGCCCACTGGCTCTGGCTGGCGTTCTCTCTCTCTCTCTCTCTCTCTCTCTCTCTCTCACACACACACACACACACACACACACACACACACACACACACACACGGCCTTCCTGCTTCTTGCAGTGATCTGATTGATGGCAGGTCTCCCTGTGACTCCTTATCATTTAGATCCCTGCAAGGCTCTCACTATTACATTTTATTTCTGTTGCTATGATAAAACACCCCTACAAAAAGCAACTTAGGGGAGAAAGGGTTTAGTTTAACTCACAATTCCAGGTTCATAGACCATCACTGCAGGGAAGTCACAGTGGGAGGAACTTGAGACAGCTGGTCACATGACATCCACAGTCAAGAGCAGAGAGAAACAAATGTGCTCATGCTTAGTGCTCAGCTAGCTTTCTCTACTTTCATACAGTCCAGGACCCCTAACCCAGAAGTGGTGCTACTCATATTCAAGCTGGGTCTTTGCATATCAGTCAAGATACTCAGGACAATCCCCCACAGACCATCACCCATGGAGACTCTATTCCCAGGTGATTGTATGTTGTGTCAAGTTGACAATTAAAAGGAACCATCATAATAGCCTCATACTCTGTGTCATATTACCCCGCCCATTTCCTTCCGAAGGCTTCGGAGTCTCTGGATGATTGACTTACTGCTCTGTCTGGAGTTGTAGTTCCACTGAAACAAGGGCTCCCTTGTCTCCTTCAGTTCCCTGCCGTGTGCCCAGCACAAGTGTTAGCACAGCACTTGGCACCTGCTGGGGCCCGTGGATCACCCTGAGGATGAAAGAGTCAGTGTATGAGAAGGTTAGCTTTAATATGTGGACAACTGCCTGTAATTCCATCACTTTGACATAACTCCTGTTACCATTTCGTGGGATTTATTTCTAGTCTTCATACATATTTACTTTTGGAATGCAGTGGAGATCATAGGACTTCCTATAATTTATGTGGTTTCTGTTCTGTTTTGTTTACAGAGAACACTGTGTTGTGAGTGTGCTCTTGGGCTGACAAATAGTTTTCTAAAATTATTTTTTAGTGGGTGAGCAGTACTATTTTTTAGTGAGCAGTATTCTTAAAAATATTGCTTTGAGAGGAAGACTTGAGTCTGCCATTGGAAACAGTTCCTTGGGAGAATCATGTTATCTTTTACTTTCCAACTCTTCATGCTTAGCCCCACCCTAAAGCAGCTAACCATCGTGTTTGTGTCTCATGTAATCTTTTCTCTCCACTTTAGGATTGGTACAGGTTGGGTGACTCTTACTGCTTGGGACCAGAAATGTTTGGGATCTCAAACATTTTTTTATATTTGCATATTCATTATGAGCTATCTTGGGAATAGGACCCAAGTCTAAACATGAAACTTGTTTGTTTCGTACACCCTTTCTAGCCTAAAGGTATTTTAAGACCATATTTTTAATTAATTAAATTTATTCATTTATTTTATATCCCAACTGTCTTTTCCCCTCCCTCCTCTCCTCCTATTCACTGTCCCCACCTCCTCCCTGGCACCCCCAGTTCACTCCTTCTCTGTTTCTGTTCAGAAAGGGGCCAGACTCCCATGGGGGTCAACAAAGCATGGTATATCAGGTTGAAGTAGAACTGAGCTCCGCCCCTTGTATTAAGGCTGAACAAGGCAACCTGGTATGAGGAATAGGTTCCCAAAAGTCAGCCAAAGTGTTAAGGACAGGCCCTGCTCCCACGTCTAGGAGTCACTCAAGTGGACCAAGCTACACAACTGTCACACATATGTAGAGCCATGCAGGCTCCCTAGCTGTCAGTTCAGACAGACCAGATTTTTAATACACCATGTTTTGACTGTAGTCTGTCACAGAGGCCAGGTATGGAACTTCCCACCTGGATTTCAGAGTTTTGGCTTAGGGATGCCCAGCCTTTCCTGACACCAACTCTGTGGCTTTCATGCCACTGCTGGGTGTCCCTTTTACCCAGCACACATGGTCAGGCATGTGGAAGCCTTCACTGGATATATATATATATATATATATATATCCTAACACTTTGGCTGACTTTTGGGAACCTATTCCTCATACCAGGTTGCCTTGCTCAGCCTTAATACAAGGGGTGGAGCTCAGTTCTACTTCAACCTGATATACCATGCTTTGTTGACCCCCATGGGAGACTGGCCCCTTTCTGAACAGATATATATATATATTATATATATATAGATAGATAGATAGAGAGAGAGAGAGACAGAGAGAGAGAGAGACAGAGAGAGAGAGACAGAGACAGAGAGAGACAGAGAGAGACAGAGAGAGAGAGACAGAGAGACAGAGACAGAGACAGACAGAGAGAAGATGCTTCCGTTCAAAGGGGCTTTGAACACAGATGGTCTAGAAGTCCTTAGAAGTGTTTCTCGGTGACTGAGAAGGGACCGTGGAGCCCCCACAGCTTTCCTTAACAGGTTAGTAGCGGCACCGTTGACAGAGAAAGAAGTTGAATTGTGCTTTCGTTTCTTTTCACTTGTTTGTTTCAGACTGGACTGACATGTCAAGGCTTAGGCTTGATAATTTTGATTTCAATCAGTTACTCTAAGAAAATTTTCTATTTTTAGTATTTTACAAGAACTAAGTAGCTGTGTTTCCTGCCTCAGACAAGCCACACCTCCATCACAACCTTGTTAATGCCACAGTGTCACTGACATGTGGTTGCAGTGCCCCACAATACACGCTAGTTACTTTGAATGATTAGCACACCTCCTGTGAGAGTGTTCACATTCGCACAATAGACTCAGACGACCTCCCTTGAAAGTATTCCTATAAACAAAGGCAACATTTGAAGTCTTACTTTAAAAGATGGTAGAATAAAGGTATTTTTGTAAAATTTATTTAGTGTGTGTGTGCACATGAGCATGCATGCATACATGCATGCTTTGGCACATGTGTGGAAGATGCAGGACAACCCTGGAATTGGTTTTCCTTCTACCAGGGGGGTCCTGGGGATTGGATCTAGGTCGTCAGGCTTGGCAATAAGTGCTTTAACTCACTGAGCCATTTGGCTGGCCCGTTCAGCAGTCCCCATGTGTACATACACCCAAAGCTGATCACTTGGGACTGTACAACCTTCGTGGTCAGTCCCTGGAGATGACTGACCTTTCTCTCTCAGCTCCCATCGATCACCTGTAGCTCATCATGTAGAGGTAGCACCTGTGGAAATTCCCTCATCCACATTGTCATGTCAACTGGTGTTGTCATGATGTCCTTCTTGTTCAGGCAACCATATTGTTGAGAGTTCTTATAAGTGCATTTCCCCTATCATTCCTAGGGGACGCTATTGAGCAGCAGGTATCCTGGGCATCTGGCTTTTAATCTTTCCACTCCTCTTCTGAGATGGTCCCTGAGCCTGAGGTGATACATTGGAAATATATCAGTTAGGGTTGGACGCCTCATGGACAGTAAATCTCTGCATTTTGACTGGTTGTGGATCTCTGTAGTAGTCTCTGTCAGGCTGGGCTGATGCACAGACTGTGGGATGGAAACCAGATCTGGAGGTTGGGAATGGCACCCAAGGGCCTGAATTACATTTTTTGATGGTATGAGGATAAAGAACAAAAAGATACAGGAGCAGGAGAAGCCTCTGTTTAACCCCTCGGCTGGCAGAAGTTGCTGTCAGAGCTGGACTGACTGCCTACTTGTGCTCTAGTGAGAGTGGTCCTGTAAAATCAGCCAAGGAGACATGAGAGGTCCTCGTACTACTTCTGCCAAACCCTTTGTGCCAGCTCCTCTTGGTTTTGCTGAGTCAGGCTCCTGCGGGCCTGTGGGTGTGACTTAGACATGTTCTGTATGGTTTCCTAAGCTTTTCTGACCTCAGTCATCGCCTCATGGAATTGTCAGTCACCGTCCCTCTGAGACCAGCTTCTGAGCGGATGGTGCTCTCTTTCTCAGTTGTCTGAATTATGCAGTAAGGATATAGAGCTAAAACAGAGCGATGACCCCCATGTCAAAGGACGAGGAGAGGAGTGGGGACCCTTGACTGTGTCCACTTTACAGGATCAGGATTAGACTCAGCGAGTGGCTTCTGTCACATGAGCCCTAGGTTGTGAGTAATGATCACCCTGTGAGCTAGAGACTCACATTGGCTGGTCTCCACATTCCTCTCCCAGATGGATTGTGTATCGGAGAAGCTAGTTATTATTATTCCAGTTGCACAGCGGTTAGCGGAACGCAGCGGAGGAAGCATGCTTTGAATTCGGGCTGGCAGCACAGAGGCTGTTAATGAGTCCTTCTAGTAGGCTGTGATTTATGTGACCTTACCTCTGTAGAATCTGTTTTCTCATTCATAAAATAGCGTGGTAGCCACTACACTGAACTGAAATGCAGAGGATTATATGGCCTAATCCAAGGCTTTTATTAAAAGGGTTCCTGCTCATTGAGTTTGAGTAGGGTGAGCCAAGGAGGGCTTAAATGAAGAGCTGGATGTGTCCTTTGTAATGATCAGATTGTGTGTGTCCTAGAAAATGAGCACTTATCCTGCTTATCTAGGACACGCTCTTGCTGGAGTGAGATAATCCATATTCTAAGGACTTCCTTTCCTGTTGCTATGCAGATGACCTCTTGATCCCTTCCCCTCCTTGTTAGGCAGTCCTTCACTTAGGAATTACATCTCCCCCCCCCCCCGTTTTTCGTTTTGTGTTAAACAGAGGTTTTTACCATATAGCTCAAGCTAGTCTCGAACTCACAACCCTTTTCCCCCATCCTCCTTGGTGCCAGGATTACAGGTGTACACTACCCTGCCTGGCTTACGAATTACTTTTCACGGGCCACATTTAAGCACTTCTACTGAAGTGTTTCTCATCTCTTTTGACCAACTTTCTGCACTTTAGGATGACTTCTGATTATTACTGATCTCCCCCATATTGTATTGACTTTATTTATAATTTAAAAAATGATTATAATAACTCCCTTTTATCCAGCAGCAATTACATGTCTGCATTATGCAAAGTGCTCTTTATAAAACATAAGACTTCCTGTAATTCTCATGACAACTCAATAGGCCAGAGATACCTTTGTTCTCTGAGTGAGGAAGACCCTCTGGTGGGTTGGTATTTCAACGTGGACATGCCTCACTTTGGCCCTATGTTTTACGGGTTGCCATTCACCTCGCCTTACAGTTTGGTAGCTGTGGATAATGCTTAGGAATAGTTGTCTGCACTCTTGTTTTTTTTACTCTTGTGATATTAATATTTAAAATCAATACTTTCAAACAGAGAGAAAAGCATGTAGAAGAAGTGAGGGGCTGCAAATCCAGCTCGGTTGGGAGAATGCTTGCTTCTCATGCACAAAGCATGGAGCTCAGTCCCCAGCATCACAGGACGTCAGGGTAGTGGCACAAATAATCTTAGCGCTTGGAAAGTAGAGGCCAGAGGACCAGAAGGTCAAGGTCATTCTCAGCCACAGGGTGAATTCAAGGTCAGTCTGAGCTGCATAGTAAGATCTGTCTGTCTCAGACAGACAGACAGACAAAATCACACTATGCTGAGTATACCAGCATGCAATTTCGCTGTATTTGACTTAAAATTTCAAAGACACAGTTGCCGTTAAAACCCACCTCATCATTTCATCTCCTTCCTGAAGAGCAGAAACCACAAGCTCAAAGCTACAGGTACTTTTTTCCAAATGAATTTACGTTTTGATGAATTATGCGTATACATCACAAAATAGGTGGTATTTCTTTACTGGGTTCATAAAATGCTATGTTACCTAATACCTTCTTACAATTTTCATTTGCCATTTATTTTGTTGGTAAATGAGGTGATTTAAATAGGAGTGGCCCCCATAGACACATGTATTTGAGTGCCTGGCATTCATAGGGAGTGGCACTGTTAGGAGGTGTGGCCTTGTTGGAGGAAGTGTGTCACACTGTTAGGGGCAGGCTTTGAGGTCTCATATGCTCAAGCTACACCAAATGTGGCACATAGCCTCCTTCTGCTGCCTGCAGATCAAGATGTAGAACTCTCAGATCCTTCTCTAGCACCATGTCTACCTGCACACTGCCATGCTTCCCATCATGATGATAATGTACTAAACCCCTGAACTGTAAGCCAGTCCCAGTTAAATGTTTTCCTTTATAAGAGTTTCCGTGGACATGATGTCTCTTCACAGCACTAGAAACCCTAAATAAGACAGTACATGTAATTCATTACTGATGTGTGATTCTGCAGTGTATGAACATTCACAGTTCAGGAAGTTAGACCCCCATGGATGAGCTTATAGGACATTTCTGTTTTCTAGCCCTCAGAGTACACTGCCTTCCCTCCTCATATGCATGAGTTTAAGTACACATCAGTTTTTCCAATAATATGCATTGCAAAATCTTCCACTATACCAGTGATTGGCAGTTTTTTCTGCCAAGGTCTAGATAGTAAATGTTAGAGGAATCTTAGGCTATAGAGTCTAAGCTCTGTCCTGTCAGCGTAAAATTGGGCATAACTAGTACATTAAACCACAGGTGTGGCTGTGTTCTAGTAAAAATGTGTAAAAACAGGCCACAGGCCACATTGTAGAATTGAGACATAGTTCACTGACTCCTAGACCATTGCTTATTTTTTTCTCTTTTTGTAAAGTTTTATTTTATTTTAATTATGCATATATTGCATATGTGTCTACATGTGGGTGTGTGCACATGAGTGTAGGTGTTTGTGGAGGCCAGAAGAGGATATCAGGCCCCCTGGAGCTGGAGTTACAGGCGTTTGTGAACTTCCTGACATGGGCACTAGGACCTGACTCAGACCCTCTTCAAGAACAATGTACACTCCTGACCAACGAGCCATCTTTCAGCTCCTGCTTGTATTTTTGATAATGAAGTCATTTGTTCTACCGAACTTCTGTTTGAATGGGATCAGTTTTCCTAGTGTTTTCCTTTGGTTTGCACTTTCAGAAAAATTCGAGATTATTTTCTTTGTATTAAATACTTTTTTCCCTACTCACACTTCTAGAGCTTGCTTTATTTTACATTTAAATTTTCATTTATGTGACATTTGTTTTTGTGTATTATTCACTGTGCATATAATTGATATAATTATTATTTTTTTAAGATATGGTCTCATCTTGTATCCTTGACTAGCCTAGAATTCACTATGTAGACCAGGATCTGCTGTGGGATGGTCTGTATGTCAAACATGTTGCTTATTGGTCAATGAATAAAACACTGATTGGCCAGTGGTCAGGCAGGAAGAAGTATAGATGGGACAAGGAGGAGAGAATTCTGGGAAGTGGAAGGCTGGGGAGAGACTGCCAGCCGCCACCATGACAGACAGCATGTAAAGATGCCGGTAAGCCACAAGCCATGTGGCAAGGTATAGATTTATAGAAATGGATTAATTTAAGATATAAAAACAGTTAGCAAGAAGCCTGCCACTGCCATACAGTTTGTAAGCAATATAAGTCTCTGTGTTTACTTGGTTGGGTCTGAGCGGCTGTGGGACTGGCGGGTGACAGAGATTTGTCCTGACTGTGGGCCCGGCAGGAAAACTCTAGCTACAAGGATCTGCCTGCCTCTGCATCCCCAGTCCTGGGATTAAATGCTATTTTTTTTCTCATGGCAGCACTCTTCACTGAGGGCTTTATCTTTTCCCCCACCAATTTGTCACGTTGCCTTTGGCATCTAGAGATCTGTTTTCAAAGAACACACCGAACACTAAGTTGCTTCCTGATGATTACCAGCTGTGTGAAGAATCCAGCCAAAAATTCTAGACCCTCCAGTTAGCCAAAAATTTGGATGTTCCTGAAAGAAACAGTCATAGGAGCTTAGCAGCCTTACCAGAGAAACAAGATGGAGCCTTTGACACTTATGCCTTGGGTTCTCACCATGGTAGGCCCATCGCTGTGACAGACAACCCTCAGATCTCTGTGAGTAAGGGTGAATGTCTTTTGGCTCCTTCCACCACAGGGATGTGCTGCCCTTGGGTGCCTCTGGGACCTCCAATGCTTGCTGTGCCATGAGACTGTGGGAGGGTAGGGGGAGACATAAGCCTCTGTGGAGTTCTCTTGGAGGTTTCAATGGCTAAGTCTGGAGGTGGCTTATCTTGCTGTGGTCTATGTACCATTAACTGCAACTCAGCCAAGCCACATGATTGCACCCAAAGAGAGATTCTGAGAAATGCAGTCTAGCTACAAGTTTGGGGAGAAACGAATTAGATGAATACCAGGTAAATAGGGCCCTTCAAATCCAGAAACTATTCATCCTCAAAGCAAGGCATGCTCATTGCATTCCCGCTGGCTTCTCAGCATCTAGCACACTTACCTAGGTTAACATGGGACAGTGAGGCAGGGAAGGAACAAGAGAGAATGGGAAATAAGAATGGAGGTTAGGAAAGAGGAACAAAGAGAGAGAGGGTAGAAAAGGGAGTAAGTGAACTAATAGGAAGACCCAAGGAGACCATCTCAGACTGTTGTGGAAATGGTAGGTCAAGCATGGTAAGCCACTGCCGTGATGGAGTGAAGCAATAGCTTTATCTACAGAGGTCTGGGTGTCCTTTAGTCTCTTCAGATTCGGTGCTCCCCAACATTGGCCTTGGTTGGTAGGGAAAGGCCTGTGTCATGCTTCTAGACTTTGTTTCTGCAAGTCCTGATGGACTATAGAGAACTGAACATGGGGACAGATTTCCTTAGTTTTAGTGTCAAAATAAGGTTCCTTGGAGCTGGAGGATGCTGGCCCCAGTACAGTTGGATTTGGCTGGTAGATTTATGTCCAAACATCTCAGTGAAGTTCTCCAAGAAGACAATGCAATGGATGTTGGGGCTGAAACCTAGGAACTGGATGTTAAGACCTTCGTTTGATTTTACTGTATTTTGTATTATTGTTTTTGCTTGCTGTAGAGGTCCATATTGGGAACAGACCTAAATTGTCATATTTCATACAATATCAGTGGGGCCTCATAAGCCATTCCCAGTCCTGACATTATGTTTTTGTATAGCACAAAAGGAGCCTTGGGAATTGCCTTTCAAATTCCCTCAGAAAGTGTTGGCAGAATCCAGGGATTTAAAATGATGGGGTGGGATAAAATGTTTGGACAGATTAGATTGCCTAAGTGTTTGCTTTGAGAAAGAGTGGTCTGGATACAGCTGAGGGATAACTTTTAGAGTTGGATATTGGATTATAAAATGGTTGAAATGAAAGCTACCAAGCCTCCACTTTCTTTATCTTTGGAATAGGCATGATGGAGAGAATTCAAAGTGATAGTTCCTTAAAAAGCAAAGGAGCATTTGCTTCCTGTAAACCCATTTCCATGGCCACTAGATAGAATAATTTTGAAGATGGTAACACGTGCCCATTGGGAAATTTGTCTCTCTGTACAATTCTAAGTCATCATTTCAATCTTTAAAGAATTCTGGGGTGTGTGTATATATGCATGCACATGTAAATGCATGTATATGTGTGCGTGTGCGTGTGCGCTAGAGGCCAGCCTCAGGTGTCACTTCTTAGATGCTGCCCACCTTACATTTTAAGACAAGGTCTCTCAGTGGCCTGCAACTTGTTAACTAGGCTGGTCTGGCTGTTCAGTGAGCCAGGCAATCTGCCTGTCTCCACTTCCCTAGCTCTTTGATGACAAGCATGTGCTGCCACACCTAGCTTTTTTTACATGGCTTCTGGGGCTCAAACTCGGGTCCTTATACTTGAGAGGCAAGCTCTTTACTGGCTGATCCATCTACCTAGTCTCCACCTTCACAGATTCTTACTGTGTTGAATGAAATAATTTACCTAAACTGTTTGACTAGAAAAGGCCTGGGTATTTGGTCAGTGCAGGGTAAATGTTAGTGGCTCCTCTGGCCCTCACTATTGTAGTAGAAAGAGGAAATTGCTATGGGATGTTTTGTATGCTGTGAATATGTGTTGCTCTGATTGGTTGATAATAAAATGCTGATTGGCCAGTAGCCAGGCAGGAAGTATAGTATAGGCAGGATAAGCAGAGAGGAGAATTCTGGGAAGTGGAAGGCTGAGTCAGGAGATGCTGCCAGCTGCCACCGCCATGAGAAGCAAGATGTAAAGATACTGGTAAGCCACGAGCCATGTGGCAAGGTATAGATTTATAGAAATGGGTTAATTTAAGATATAAGAACTAGATAGCTAGAAGCCTGCCACGGCCATACAGTTTATAATTAATATAAGTCTCTGTGTGTTTACTTGGGTCTGAGCGGCTGCAGGAGCCAGGTGGACACAGGAAAACTTCAACTACAGGAAATAGTGGAGTATGGAACTGACATGCCTGGAGCTAGGGTATTTTTTTACTCAGTGTCTACCCATCAGTGGAGATGGTGGAGGGAGAAAGGATTCAGAGGGCCTGGAGTTATGTCCTAAACCTGCCAGGCCACCGTAGTTCCTGAAGAGACTGTTCTAGTTAGCTTTCGTCAATTTGATGCCTGTAGACCTGAGTTGTAAAAGAAAGTAAGCTGGCCAGTGGTGGTGGCGCACGCCCTTAATCCCAGCACTTGGGAGGCAGAGCCAGGTGAATCTCTGTGAGTTCAAGGGCAGCCTGATCTACAGAGCGAGATCCAGGACAGGCACCAAAACTACACAGAGAACCCTGTCTCGAAAAACCGAAAGAAAGAGAGAGAGAGAGAGAGAGAGAGAGAGAGAGAGAGAGAGAGAGAAGAAAAAAAAAGAAAAGAAAAGAAAAGAAAAGAAAAGAAAAGAAAAGAAAAGAAAAGAAAAGAAAAGAAAGCAAGCTGAACAAGGAAGTCGTGGGGAACAAGCCAATAAGCAGCATTCCCTTATGGCCCTGTTTCAGTTTCTGCCTCCTGGTTCCTGTCCTCACTTCCCTCAGTCGCCCACCGTGATCAGGGTGTATAAGCCAAGTAAACCCTTTCCTCAAATTGCTTTTGGTCATAGTATTGATCTCAGTAACAGACACCTAACTAACTAAGACAGTTAGTTATGATGGTGGTTAGCGGCAAAGCGGGGGTAAACACTAACATGTTGATGTGAAACAAGAATTCCAAATCTCAGGTTAGAGAGGTGGCTCAGATGTTAAGAGTACTGGCTGCTCTTCCAGAGGACCAGAGTTCAATTCCCAGCATCCACATGGCAGCTCACAACTGTCTGTAACTTCAATTCTAGGGGATCTGGCACCCTCACACAGACATACATGCAGGCAAAACCCCAATGCACATAATAAATAAATAAATCTTTAAAAAAGAAAGAATTCCAAATCTCCTAAAATGTTTCCAAATCCTTCTCCATCAAATCCTCTTTTAATTTCCACTCTTTTCTGAAGCATTGGGGAAAAACAGAGCACAGTTTCTAACTCTACTTTTTGTGTGTTGTGATCTGGGGCTGCCCCCTAGGCAGTGGTTCCTCTCGGTGGGGATGACTCCAGCAGGATCTTTTCTCAGCTACATAGGAAAAGGTATCTGATCAGGTGAGAGAAATGGGTAAGCAAAGGCGAACACACTCTTCCTTACGGATTCTCAGAGCTTTGACCTTATTAGCATGAATTAATAGATCTTCAAGAGGAAGGTGTGGTGGCTGTCTCTACCAGAACAACCCCAGAAGCATTTTCCCAGTCAGTGGTGGGTGCTGCTTTACCAGAGCTCTCCCAGACCCCACCTTCCTGAAGGTGAGCTGGGGATATGCTGAGTCTGTTCCGGTCCATGAACTCCTGGTCTGAAGGGCAGGCGCTCTGGGTGAACTCCTGCTTCTGTAGGTTGACTTTGAATGAGTGTGTTACCTTTCCAGATCCCAGCGCAGGCAGTAAGAAGAGCCACACCTCAGTCCAGTGGAATGAGTCCATGTACCTTCCGTGGTCTGTGAGGTTTGACTTCACAGAACACTTCTCTACAGAAAGAATGTGCTGTTAACAAAGATAACCCAGATGGAAGCGTCTCAGAGTTAACTGACCGTATTCAGTGTTTTTGTTTGTAGTACTCCCCCGCCCCAAACTAGTCTCCTTTCCCCTTTCACTGGAGACCCCAGCAAGGAGGCTTTGTGTAACTAATTATTTCCTCCTTCTCTAGAAGACCCTGGTTTTCATAATACTTTAAATAGTTCAGCTCACACATTTGGCTTTTTGTCTTTAATTCCTTTTCATATTTTTTATTTATTTTGTGTGGGTGTGTATGAATGTGCCTGTGTATTCCATAGTATGTGTGTGGAGGTCAGAGGACAACTTTAGATTGTTAGTTTTCTCCTTCCACTCTGTGTGTGTGTGTGTGTGTGTGTGTGTGTGTGTGTGTGTGTGTGTGTTCATGTCCTGGGGATCAAACCCAGGTCTTCACACTTGACAGCAAGCACCTTAGCCACTGGCCTGGTATTTGGCTTTTTGACACTATGCAGCCCACCTTAGATTGGTTGAGAGCACATAAGAGAGGCTCTGGTTCGTCCAGGGAATCCATTCTGAAGGGCTCACCCTCCCACCCTGGATTTTACTGGGAACCTGGAGACTTCACTGTGGACGGAATCCTCCAGTGGAGATACTTTGTCAGTTCTCTGTCAGACCCAAACTACATGCTTTTAAACAGCAAGGAAAATGTTATACTTAGGTATGTTTTTATCTTCATACTGAGCTAGCCTTCAGCAGCACCTAAGTGAGCTTGGTAATCCAGGTTTGCTATCCTCTGTATTTCACCATGAGCTTTAATTGGTGGAAAGTGATGCAGGTTCTCAATGGGCCACAGTAAGATAATATTCCCTTCGACAGTGACTTTTACCACAGACTAGTGCCCGCCACAGTAGCTACCCTGTCACTGTCTGGAATGCAGCCACATTGTGGGGTCAGTGGACCCGTTTTTTTCAGATATGTAGCCTAAGGACTGAAGAGGCCAAAAGACTTGGGACAGTTGACTTGTCCCTGTCAGTGTGACTGAGGTAGTGAGAGGTGGGGCCGGGATCTAAAGGGCAGTGGTTCTCCACCTTCCTAATGCAGTTAGGACCCTTTAATACAGTTCCTCATGTTGTGGTGACCCCAACCGTAAAATTATTTTGTTTTTATTTCATAACTGTAATTTTGGTGCTGTTATGAATTGTAATGTAAATATCTGATATGTGACCCCCC
>CABHPH010143250.1:7508-19098 GCA_902168325.1 Peromyscus nudipes
AGGGAGGGAGGGGGGGAGGGAGGGAAGGAAGGAGGGAGGAAAAAAGAGAGAAAATATGTCCCTTTTCTTATAGTGTACAAAGGAAATGTTCTCACCAGGTAGAGAGTAGTTGAAAAGATGAGACTGAATAGGTAAGTCTAGATTTCATGCACAGCCAGGCCTCCTTTCAGCTGTACCATGTAGAATCAAAGTCTGATTTTCTTTTCTTATTTGATTTCTGGTAGCCTCCATTACAATGCAATGGAATGGTTGGGAGATGCTGTGGTCAGTACTTTTCTGGGTTCCTAACATCAGGAGGTGGAAAAAGGCTTCCCCAGAATTGGAATACTCTAGTTACACATTTTCGGAACTGTATTTGAAAACATTGACAATGAAATATGCTCTTGCTCATGTTTGGATAACTATGAAATAAAAACCCACTAGGAATTTTTAAATTTGCTGCTACTGTTATATATTTTTGTGCCATCTATGATGCTAAATTAAAGAAAATATATGAAAGGAGACACAGGATTATTAAACTGCCAGGCTGACTCTAGCTTGAAGGAAAAATAAAATAAAACCTCAAGCGAACAAAACTACTACCCAGTGATTCTAGACCACTATTTGTGCAAATTTCCCAAACATTTTGGTTAAAATAGTTGTTGGGCCAGTTATGCATACAAGAAGCATATCAGTCATTGAGAGGTGATGACTGTCCTGGGAGACATTTCATTCAATGAGTACAGGGTCAGAGGTAACCAATACCACACAGTTTAAGTAGAAAAGACATATCTCTACTCATGAAATGAAGACTGGGACATGTGGTGTTGGTGATGAGTCTAGGGTACATCTTGATCCAGGAGCTCAAACGATCCTTGGCCCCGGCTCTCTCTCTGTCCTTGTCTTGGCTGTTTCCTTTCACATGGTCTCATCCCATGCCTTGTCCACCATAGGAATGATGACTTTGACTACTGACAGTCACATGTTTGTTCCCAAAGGTAGAGAAAACGGGTCTCTTTCCCAGAGTCCGTATAACAAATCACAGAAGATTCTTATTTCCTCTGCTGAAGTCACGGGTTCATGGGACTTGCTTATATCCTGTGCCCATCATGGTAGGAGGTGTTTTTGAACGTACGCATCTAGACAGGCTCCAATTGTGGAGGGATAGTTCTTATCAAGGGAATCACTGATGGGTAAATCACAATGCCCTCCATGGAGGGTCATTCTGCAGGCTGAAATCAGTCTTTCTCTCCTGGGGAGACAGCTTCAGTGCACTGCATTTAGGGAGACAGCTTCAGTGCACTGCATTTGGGCATTTGATGGTTAAGCAGCAATGGGTTTGCTTGTCACAGTTCTAGCAACTCTCTTGAAAACACAGTGGGTGTGTGGTTTGAGTGTGAAATGTTCCACATAGGCTCATGTGTGCGAATACTTGGTCCACAGCAGGTGATGCTGTTTTTAGAGGGTTGTGAAACTTTTAAGAGAGAGGAAGAGGGTCACTAGGGGTGGGCCTTGAGGTTTTATAGCCTGGTCCTACTGCCTGCCCATTCTCTGCTTCCTGTTATACAGTGTGACTAGCTGCCTCTCCCTCCTGTAACATTTCCCCACCATATTGAATGGACTATATTCCTTCTTAAACTATGAACCAAATTAACCTTTTTGCCCTTAAGATGAGTCTTGTTAGGAATTTGATCACAGCAATAAGAAAAGTAACTGATAATACCATCTCAGTCATAAAACCACTAAAACAAAACACAGGAAAGCCATCACACAAATTGGATTGTGTCATCGTCATGTTGGAAATGTACAGGTAGACACATAGATACATCCCTTTCTCCAGTTTTTTAAATGTTTCTTTTTAGGTGGTTTGGTCTGTGTTTCATGTTGAAGATTTTTCTTACATGTGGTGACTGGTAGAGTAGAAATTACTTATGCTATCTGTCAAAGGTGTTAAGGAAGGACTCCGTGTAAAGGGGACCATAGAGATGGAGGGGGATGACTGTGATGGGGTTTTGGAGTAAGCAAGAAAGACTGGAATAAGAACTGAGAGCAAAGAGGACAAATGTGGCGGGTCATAGCCATGGACCAGAGTGACAGAGTCACAATTGTCATGAGGCGACCTCAAGAGGAAGAAGAGTTTGGCAGGGCCGACTTAACAGACGTCCTTGCTGAGGCAGGCCGTGGTGGTAAGATATGAAGGAAGTCAGATACTGACTGTTAGGGTCTGAAGGTTTGAGAGGAAAAGGGGAGGGGTCAAGAGAAAGATGGAGTCATACGAACCTTAGACAAAGAGTTTATAGAAAGGGAACAAAACAGTGAGGGCTGAAGGAGTACTTCAGCCTTCAAGGAGAATAGACCTTGTCTTTTTCATATTTCTGTAACTGTCTTTTAGATAGTTACTTATTTTTTAATTAAAATATAATTACATCATTTCCCCCTTCCCTTTCCTCTCTCTAATTTCTCCCATGTACCCTGCCCTCACTAGCTTCCTCTGGAAATCATGGCCTTCTTTTCTTTATTACGTATGTATGTATGTATGTATGTATGTATGTATGTATGTATGTATATGCTTAAATACATAAATACAACTTTCTCAGTCCATTTAGTGTTATGTGTATGTATATGATTTTAAGGCTGACTTCTTGCTATTGGGTAGCCAACGAGAGGGCTCATCCCCAGGGAGAACTATTGCTCCCATTCAGCATTCCTTAGTTGCCTGTAGCTTTTTGTCTATGGATGGGGCCCTATGAGATCTGCCTTCCGTGTTAGCATGTCTACACAAGAGCTGAGGAAACACACCAATAGTGCTTGCTCCTTTAAGGTGTGTGTGTGTGTGTGTGTGTGTGTGTATGTGAGTGTTGTGTGTGTGTAAGTTGTTGTGCCTAGAGGAACCATGTCTAAGGTCAGCTGACATCAGCCAGACTTCTTGTATTTTTTGCTGAAGCAGGTATTTTAAAAGTCCCAAGGATGTTCCTGGATCAGTGGTGTGTGGAGGAACAGTGGGCTGCTTAGGGCTTTTCCTGCTTGTACCTGATCTCTGGTAGGGCTCTGCTGTCTGAAGGGCATGGTTCCAGGAAGGGTCCTGGGGAGGGAACAGGTATTCTGCCTGTTACCTGACACTGAGGCTGGGGAATTTCACTGAAGTAACTTCGGCAGGATTTTTTGTTTAAACTGGATTCAGGAGGACAGAGAAGTCAGTCAAAGGTCAAGTCTAGGCAGAGAGAGTTCAGAGAAGCCTGACTCAAGATGGATCAAGGGGAGTCCTTGTCATGGGTTACATCAGAGTGAGCTGCTACACAGCTGGCTGGACTGTGTGAGCATAGAGGATTAGTCTTGAAGGCTACCTTCTGATGAGGCTAATTTCTACACAGTGAACATTTCCACAGGTCTCTCCTTCATTGTTTATGTCTGTTTTAAACTACTGCTTTCTTGGGGGCAGAGCTGTGTTGGGGCAAGTGAATGCTGGAAAGAATTATCTACTTTGCCATTCAGTTCTTTAGATATTCAAACGGGGGGGGGGGTGCCTGGGAACCTGGTGGTGCTGGTGAAGGGATGGCCCTGTCTGAGCTTCAATTATGATTCCTTTGTTAGAAAAGGATGTGGTGATATTGTGTTCCCCAAAATATTGTATACTCTAATAAACTTATCTGGGGTCAGAGAACAGAACAGCCACTAGATATAGAGGCCAGAAAATGGTGGCACACATGCCTTTAATCCTATCACTTGGGAGGCAGAGATCCATTCAGATCTCTAAGTTCAAAGCCACACTGGAAACAGCACGTCATGGTGACTCATGCCTTTAATCCCAGGAATTGAGCCTTTATTCCCAGGAAGTGATGGCAGAAAGGTGTATAAGGCGTGAGGACCAGGAACTAGGGCTGGTTAAGCTTTTAGGCTTTTGAGAAGCAGTTCAGCTGAGATCTATTTGGATGAGGACTCAGAGGCTTCCAGTCTGAGGAAACAGGATCAGCTGAGGAATTGGCGAGGTGAGGTGGCTGTGGCTTGTTCTGCTTCTCTGATCTTCCAGCATTCACCCCAATACCTGCTCCGGGTTTGTTTTTATTAATAAGACCTTTTAAGATTCCTGCTACAAAAGGACACAGAGGAGTGTTCGACCTCACTGAGTTTGCTTATCTCACAGTGGAAAGGACCAGCCTCTTAGTAGTCATATGCAAATAGCTTTCCCATGGGGCCTGTCATTGCTCAGGGAATGAATGCTCTTGGGACTGGCACCGGTCTTCCTTGCTCTGTTACTATGACATGTGCAAGAACTTACCAGCAAATACTCACTTTGAATGTAGACTCATTTTTGCATAATTCATCTTTTCTTTTGTGTTGAAATCACAAGGCTTCAGACCCCCTCTCTCGCAGTGTTGACTTCCTTTTGTAAGTGTCTATTGAGATGTTTTTCTTGCAGGGTGTATGAGGTGGCCTCCTTCTAGATTTCTCTCCCTTTGGCTTGTGGCTATACTTTATAGGCATGGTTTTATCTATGGAAGTACAAACTCAGAATGGGGGACAATTATAGTGTAAATAGGAGAATCCCAGCTAATGTGATGGGACAGTAGGAGGATTCATTGCCATGCACGGTTAAGAAATGAGGGGGTACAGCTGCCTTCTTGTGCTCTTGGATGTAGAGGAGCAAGCCTGAGCCACTTTTCCTTTGTGTTGCCTTTATTTTCAATAGGTCTTCCCCACATGGTTTCTGTGGAGGCCACATCACTGTGAATTTTCACCAGACCAATATTAATAGCTGCCAAAAGAAAATGGACCTCTTCTAGATTATGCCAGAAAGGTCCCAGCGATGTCTCCCCACCACAAGCTATGCCCTGTGCTCTCCTGAGGACCAGGGATGTTCTTAGTGGCCACGTTTGGGTCACTGTGGAATCAGGAAAAGGGTTTACTGCCTGGGCCTTCAGAGCTGTGCAAATGGAAGGAAGGTAAAAGTTGATTTCAAAGTAATCACCAGATTACTAGAGTCTTCATTTAACGTTTATAGCCCCACTCCACCCATAAATTCTCCACAGTAGCCATCCTTCAAAGATGGTGTCTAATTCAATAGATTTTACTCAATGATGGGCATTTAAGTTAAACTTTCATAGTAAAATTTGTTAGTTTTTTTTAAACTCTGGGAATTCGAGTGTGTAACCATTGAAGCTGTTTTCTAGGCCAGATAGGTCACAGACTGAATTAGCAAACTAACGGTATGTAATACCGTTATACTATACAATGGTGTGTTTTCTGTCCTGCTCAGCCTGCCACATCTGAGAAATAAAAAGATTTAGTAGTGGTTTTTATTCTTTGAGAAGATTGACAAAATGTGTATTACTAAGACTTTTGAAGTCCTGGGCTATGTGCTGGGTTGGTGGTCCCAGGGCTGAAGATGGGGAATGGGTAGGTTAGGGTCAGGTTACAAAGGAGTAGAACATTTTTCAAGAAGGATATTTCCCTCTGCTTGAGAAATACAAGTGAGACTGTCACTTAGAACAGGCTCCAGGGTTGGGATGAAACCTGTGTCCCAGGCTTGTGTCCCTTGTGATCACGTTAATGACAGAAGTGTCACTAAATCTAACAGTCTGCATCTGGAGTTTGTGATGGTTTGGAAAGTCCCTTGTGCTTGTCCTTCCTTGGCTCTATATGGAAACTCACTCCTGGTCCTCTTCCTGTGGTCCCTAGAATGCCATCTTTATAGCCATGCTGTGAGTCTGACCATTTGGTAAAACAAAAAGTCATCCTGCCATTTTACAAGTGGGTGTTGTGTTTTCCAAAGCTGTCATGATCTCCTGGCAGTTCAGCTTCCTGCTCAGAGTGGTTGCTGCCTCACCAGCTCCATCATCTGGGTGGTCACCAGCTCCATATCATCTGTAATAGCTCAGCAGCTCCATCATCTGCTGTGCTCACCAGCTCCATCATCTGCTGCCTCACCAGCTCCATCAATCATCAGCAGTGGTCACCAGCTCCATCATATGCAGTGGTGGGCTCCTTTTCCTTCCTGTTGAAGGCTGTCATGTTACCTCTTTGCTATAAAAAACCTCCATTTGAATTAATTTCAGTAGCAAAGGGCACAGGTGAGCCAGGATCCTGGGTCTGAGTGTCAGGAACATGTCTCACATTATTCCCTGTTCTCTGTGCTACGGAGAAATGCAGAGAGCTGATGCTGCCAGTGAGGGTTTAACCAACTGAAGCATACAGGGTGTGGCTGTGGGTAATAAGCTGGAAAGAATATAATTATCAAAGCAAATGTGTGTGGACAGAGGCAAGTCTTAAGCTGAGTGCTGTTCTGTGGCATTTAGTTAGTCCTTCTTCTGAGAACAACATCAGCAGAAATGCCTTCTAGAAATTTCTCTGCAGAGCACATCCATAGCAGTGAGGCAGGATGTCATCACCAGTTAGCATTAGTCCTTGCATATGGATTGGTGGGTTGTAACAAAATTAATTAGTTGCTGAGGCATAGGCTTGTCAAATCATGTTAAATGATTTTATCTTCAATATAGAGAGCTAAATGTATTCATTGGATTTGAGATGCAATCCCATAATTAGTAATATTAAATTAAGTCTTTATGTCAAAGCAGGAGTTGCCATATATCTTTTGAAGTTCTTCTCCCCCCTGCCCCCCACAAAGAGAATGTCTGGAAACAACTATAGCTTTGGAGCATATGCATTTATGTCTCTATGTCAGATATTTTAAAAGTTGGCTGATTAAAAAAATAATTAAGAAACAGTGTAATTGTGTCCTCAAGTTTGCTTCTGAGGGGTGCAAGCTCTTTTCATACTACTGGAGAGGAAAATCCTAAAGTGGTCTGGAAGGGCAGGGTCTCTCTTCAGAGGGTAAAGAGCTCTCAGTTCCCTTGGTCGGAGATATCCCTTTCTATATGAAATCTTCTTAATAGGTCCTGGAGTGAGAAAAAGCCACACAGTCAGGTCATGCCTCAGGCTCCTAGCCTCTGGTGGTGTGAGGTCACAGGCAAGGTGGCAGCACAGCCCTGGGTCCATCTGAGCAGTGGTCAGCTGATCTGCAACACAAGAAGCTGGGCATGTAGTTCTCGTCACTTCTAGGCCTCTTACCTCAGTCAGGATCTTGTTATCTGTATTAGCTTTGTTTCTCACAGCTGTGACCCAAGTACCTGGCAAGAAGTTTATTATGGAGTGAGGCTTCATTTTGTCTGAAAGTTGAGGGAATACAGTCCATCATGGTGGGGAAAGCGTGAATCGAGGCATGACATCCTTAAGAAGTAGAGAATGGGATAAAAGCTGCGCCACGCGCACGTCTCGGGCGTCGTCTTCCTTCCTTGCCGTGAGTGTTTCTCGGAGACCTGCGACTCGGCCCTGCTGATAGCAAGATGTCTTCAGGAAATGCAAAAATTGGGTATCCTGCCCCCAACTTCAAAGCCACAGCTGTTATGCCAGATGGACAATTCAAAGATATCAGCCTAAGTGAATATAAAGGAAAATATGTCGTATTCTTCTTTTATCCTCTTGATTTTACGTTTGTGTGCCCCACTGAGATCATTGCTTTCAGTGATAGGGCAGAAGAATTTAAGAAACTCAATTGCCAAGTGATTGGAGCTTCTGTGGATTCTCACTTCTGTCATCTGGCATGGATTAACACACCCAAGAAACAAGGAGGATTGGGACCCATGAACATTCCTTTGGTATCAGATCCCAAGCGCACCATTGCTCAGGATTATGGAGTCCTAAAGGCTGATGAAGGTATCTCTTTCAGGGGCCTCTTTATTATTGATGATAAAGGTATCCTTCGACAGATCACTATAAATGATCTTCCTGTTGGCCGCTCTGTGGATGAGATTCTGAGACTAGTGCAGGCCTTCTAGTACACTGACAAGCATGGTGAAGTGTGCCCTGCTGGCTGGAAACCTGACAGTGATACCATCAAGCCTGATGTCCAAAAGAGCAAAGAATATTTCTCTAAGCAGAAGTGAGCACTGGGCCATTTTTCTGCCAGGTTGCATTGGTCAGCCAGAAGAAAATTTCTTGTACTCTATTCGTGCTTAAACAAACTGTGGTGTGATTCAAGACATCCCTTTCCTACAGTACTGGGGGCGGTTAGCCTTTCTTCCACTATTGGGAATAGCCTGAGGTGTGTTGTGAGTTGCAGAAGTCAACCTGTTGTTCTTTTTTTTTTTTTTTTTTTTGTATCTATTAAAATTTAATCTTTAAAAAAAAAAAAAAAAAAAAAAAAAAAAAAAAGAAGTAGAGAATGGACCAGAATTAGAACCAGGCTATAAAACCTTAAGGCCTGCCCCCAGTGACTAACTTCCTCAAGCAAGGCTCTACCTCCTGAAGATTCTACGACTTGACTTTCCTACACAGTACCACCAGTTGTGGATCAAGTGTTTAAACACACAAGCCAATGGGGAAATTTCATATTCAGCACCCTCCCCTTCTTCTACCTGCTTAGACCATTCTTTGTGGGTCTTGCTCTAACTCTCACTTACTCAGTCATCTACATGACAGGTGTGATCTGGATGCCACTCTGTATTCACATCAGTTGCTTTAGCAGGCCGGCATTGTGTGGTCTTTCCCCTTGCAATGTTCACGGATATGCATTCTTACCTGCCAGCTCGTGCGATAAGCCAAAAACACAATCACACAGCTCTCTTGTTTGAGACCTTTAGGGAGATGTTGTGTGAGGATTCCAGTGTAGGCACCCATACGGCATTTCAAGGTGTGGCATTGCTGGGAGTGTTGTATGCCCAGCTCAGTGATGGCATGCTGTGGGGCCTCCTATCCAGCATTATTACATGAGCCAAGTCTTATAATGTACATTGTCTTACGTGTTTGTGTGTGGACGAAGGATTCTGTTTCTCCGGAGACCCCTGACCAATACACGCGGTTTCCCAGAAGAAAGTGATGTAGGGACATAAAGGGGCACAACAGTATCACCCCTACCTGGAAACTGTTTGTGTATGTGGAAAAGTCACCACAGAATTGATTACAAATACATAGCAAAGTGGAAAGAGAACACATAATATTCCTAAGTTATCACTGATTAATTTTAACTGCCTAAACACAAAAGGGGAAGACAAATAGGGCAGCCAGGGTGAAATGTAAGTACTTGAACTAGAAATCCATTTCACCTGAGCCAGCAGAATCACCAAGAACAGTAGCGTTGTGGGGGCACTTCCGGAGGAGGAGGCATGTAATTCCCAACACAAAATGAAGAGTATTCATTCTGATTAAACAGCAAACACTGCTGTTTGAATGTTATTACAGCAACCTTGAGCGGCTGCCATCAATGAGCTGCCTGCCCTGCCCTCTGTATCAATGGCAACCTCTTTGTTTGAAATGGTAATACACTTTGCCCTGGATGTTTCTAATAATGGAGTTTAAATTGGTGGCTACAGATGCTATAATTTTCAGTAGGCTGTTATCCTTGAGTGGAAATTTGAAGAATCCATTCAAGACGCATTTCAGGATCTCTGCAGGAAGGCCACTAAGGCTGCAGATGCCCTGATTTTAAGTTGCCTCTCATTCCAGCTCCTCCCCACTCTTTCCTGTGCCACACTGCAGAGAGAGCTGTCTTTCTCCACCATCAATCCAATCACGTTTTCCCTGCTTAAAACCACCCAATGGCTCGGCTTGCAGTTGCCAACAGATTTCCTCAGGTAAAGTCTGGAAATCTTAGTGGGAAGAGTACTCAGCTTTCTTTTTTTGACTCCACCTTTCCCACTCCCATTTTTGCTGGAGCCACAAGAGTGCCTTCTGTGTCCCTGGCTGCTCAGCTGTGCATGCCTCTGAGCTTTTCTGGTGCCGTTCCTCCAGCCCATATGTTCCTTTCTTGTATCTGTAGCCAGCCCTGGTTGGGTTGGGGCCCTTGTTCTGTTAAAGCCTTCTAGCACCTCACGAGAATCCGTTTGTTTTACTTTGTGCTCCTGAAGGACTTGTTCACCTCCCTCACAACTGTGAGCTCTTTACACTGACTTTAAAGAAGGGTTTATTTATTATTTACATATATGAGTGTTTGCCATGTATGTACCTGCTGCCTGCAGTGGCCAGGACAGATTGACAGATCCCTGGAGCTAGAGTTAGAGATGGTTGAGAACCACATGTAAGTGCTAGGAGCTGAACCCAGGCCCTTGGCAAGAGCAGCCAGTGCCCTTAAACGGCTGAGTCATCTTTCTAGTCCCTAGGATGACTGTTATGTCTCAGTTGCTGGCATAATACCTGGTATCTATTGGGCACTCAGTGCATTCACAGGATCCATGAACTCAAGGAAAACCAAGATTGCAAAACATGAGTTCTCTGCATGCCAATCTGTTAGAGATAATTTGGAACACAGAAGTTGTTGCTATAGAAACATGGACATTGGAGGATAGTTCCAGAGCTCAGGGTTCACATATCAGAACTTAAGAAAGGACAGGATTATTGGATTCCATCCTATTCAGGTCACATGATTTCTTAGAGGTTACAAAGGGAGGGGAGAACTCTGAATTAAACTCCCGTCAGAAGCCTGTACCTATAATCCTAATCTTGGGAAACAGTCAAGATGATTGTCCTGTGTTTCTGGGCAGCCTAGGCCATGTGGCAAGACCCTGTCTTAAAAAAAAAACAAAGCAAAAGTGACCAAACCAGAGCTAGGAAGCCAGTGGTTTCCCCCAAGACACCTTATCTACTAGGCTCCAACTGCGTGATTCTTTTTGTGTGTTTAGACAGAGTTGCAGGATACTTAAAGTCTTTAGAAGGTAAACAACGGTGTGTGGCTGAAAGGGAGTATTGGAATCCTCCAGAAGTGCTGCAATTACCAAGTAGTCTCTGTAAAATTCTGCTGTGAGCTGTCCTGATGACATCATTCCACAGGCCTGTGAGGCAGGGAGCCTGTGGCCTGTGAGGTCTTCTGTCTGTCACTGAGGTTGCCTTGGGTACCTGGACTGGCAGCATTATATTCCTTGCTAGAAGCCCAGGCATGGGACCTGCCGCTATCTGCTGTCTAAAAACCAAGAAACACTGTCAGCCTAATGTTATTTGTCCTTAGTTGTAGTGAGGGATGTCTTTCATTCTTTGGCCAAGTTTGGAGGTACCAGGAAAGGCATGGGACACCCCAGGCTATGGACTGTGATGCTTGGAGGGATTCCTAGAGGGGACTACCGCAAAGGCTCTTTTGACTCTTGAGCCTCTGGAAAGTCTAAGCTTGCATAGTCATTCCCCACTCAATGGAAGGAATGGGAGACTACAGCCAGATGTGGGAACCTTCTATTAAGACCAGCTGCTATGACCTTGCATGAGAGTTGCACATGAAAGCATTAAATTCAAAATGCTTCAGGAAGTTGGTACCGTCTTTCAGTTTTCCAGATAACTCTAGTAAGGATTTCTAGGTTCAAGCTTGGAATAGTCAGAATAATTTGACATCATCTGGATAGAGTGGGGTATTAGTTTGTCCTGGTAAGGTTGTATGATTTCAAAATGAAGTTACTGTGAAAGCCAGCGGAAGGAATAGCTGCCTGTCCCTGCAGATGGTGGTGTAATGAGAACAGGGCATTTTAAAGTATCAGGTGGACATTTAGTCTGGCCAATGGCATTGGTGGTGGTGGAAGGTTTTCCTAATGACCACTTTCACCCTGCTACTATCTCAACTCACAGTTTGAACAAATGG
>CABHPH010143251.1:14475-43806 GCA_902168325.1 Peromyscus nudipes
TGGTTGGTTGGTTGGTTGGTTGGTTGGTTGGTTGGTTGGTTGGTTGGTTAGTTGGTTGGTTGGTTAGTTTAACCAAAGATATTGAGCATTGTTCAAAACAGAACAGTTTGCCAATCTCTATTTGAGGACCTCCCCAAAGCTATTTGGATAGCACAAATCCCTGTCTTCACCTGTCCACAGGCAGTCCTTCCACCTGGGGAGTGGATGTATACTGGGCACCCTGTCAGGCCCAGCTGAGCTAAAGCAGGCAAGTTCTAGGTGGTAACAACCCACCAAAGTCTTTTCTGAACCTAAGAGGTTCAGCTAGTAGGCATGTCAGAGAACACCTTTTAGAAGGTGTTATTGAGAAAATACAATTTTGAGGAAATACTTTTACCCAGAAGACATGCCCTGCTTTTTAACATAACAGGACATCACCTACAAAGGACATCATCATACTCCAGAACTGAGCAATTGAGTTACCCACCCCCAAAAAAATTTCAAACCAAATCTCATAGTATTTATGATTTTATTTGGGGCCATGCCCATAACTATCCTACATGTAGTCCATAAACCAAGGGTTAGACACCCCAGAACACCATCCAAACACATGTTAGCCTAAAAGCATTGGCAAAACCTGGCTAGCTTTGTGAAATGTAGGTGAATGTATGAGGCCTCTTTCTTCTGCTTGGGGTGTGAGGACCAGAGAGGAAAACCTGGCTATCTTTATGAAATACAGCACTTGTTACATATATTTGACCACTTATTCCTTTGGGGAACACATGCAAGGTGTGGTCCATGAAAAATGCACTGTAAGATGCTCACAGAAGACTTATAACTACCCTGACCTGGGCCAGCAGGTCACTCTTCAGTGACAGGGGCCTAAGGGTGAAGACCAGGGGATCGGAAGATAAAGACAATAGGAAAGTTTGGGACCAGGAGGTCTTGCACAAGCTACGTCTCATACCAATCGAGGTTTTTAAGAAGGACGGAGTCTTATATATAGTTTGCATCAGGGGAACAGGACAGAGTCCGCCAAAAGCCATCATGCAGTGGGATGAAGTCAGCACAAAGCTAGTCAAGCAATGTTATACAAAGGGAACATAGGAGATCTCAAGTGCATCGCAGGCTGAGCACACAGCAGCCTTGGGGTCTTCAGAGGGAAAAGTCAAGTTTCCAGGAACTGAAACCTTAACTCTTTTGAGGTGTTGGCCTTAGACCCAGACTGAACCTTGCCAAGTCTGCCACTGGGCAAGGACACAGAACTAGGTTCTGTTAGTCCTTTCTTCAGGCCTCTGAGAAAACCTTGGATCATCCTGACTCACACCACTACCTAATGGTAGTCCTAGAGGGAGCGCTCAACCTATTTTGGTAATTTGTTTCTGTTGCTGTGATAAAAATGCTTATAAAAATCAACTTAGGGGATAAAGGAGTCTATTTTAGCTTGTAATTTCAGGTTAGAATCCATCTTTCTATGTGGGAGGTCAAGGCAGGAGCTTCAGATACAGGGGGGTCGTATGACATCCACAGTTAATACTAGAGAGAAGTGAAAACCTGCATGCTCACATGCTGGCCTACTCAGCTCCATTTCTCTACTCTTACATAGTTCAGGACCATCCATCCCTGCCTAGGGAATGGTGCCACTCACAATGATCTGGGTCTTCCCACATTAGTAAACTTAATTAAGACAATCTCCTACAGATATGCTCATAGGCCAATGCAATTTAGACAGTCCTTCATGGAAGCTGTCTTCCTAGGTGATACTAGGTGGTGACAAGTTGATGATCAAAACTAACCATCCCACTTTTCTTTGCAGACACCCACACAGCCTAGTAGGAGATTCTGCTGTATGGCAGTCTACTCGGGAATACTGGTGGTCTCCCTCATATGGCCTGCCTCCCCTCCCTATCCCTATTCCTCTCCCATCACCCAGTCGTCATAACTCATACTCCGTCCCCACCACAGATTTGAATGAATGTGACATGAATCCCTACCTCTGTCTCCACGGGAACTGTGAGAACACAAGAGGATCCTTTACCTGTCGCTGCCATCTAGGCTATATCATCAGGGAGGGAGCTACAGGCTGCTCTGGTGAGTGAAAAGTCATCCAGGTGGAGCTGGAGAGATCCAAAGAGCTAGCTTGAAGATCATTAGCACTGTCTCCATGCCTTAGGACAGAAGAAGGCAACTAGAACTCATCCTTACAGTTTCCACTAATGAGATCTCTTGGCAATAAAGCGCCCTTGGGAGCCTCTTAAATAGCTCAATAGAGGGAACCCCAAAGGAGAGAGCAGCATTCCCAAAGCAAGCAAGCCAGATGGTTTTTGCATGATACAGGGATTAACATTTAAACATCTAACTAGTTAGAGAATTCACATCTCAGATCAAACACAAATTAGCACACGCATGGTGACTTAGAACCCCAGGATATATTCTCACTCCAGAATTACAGCTAGGAGTCTGGAATCAAGGCATGGGCAGGGTTGGTTCCTTCTTGGTACAGAGAGAGAGAACCTGCCCTAGGCATCTCTCCAACTTCTGACTTGTTGGTAGTCTGTGGTGGAATTTGATTCATAGGAACATTACACCCACTGATGTCTTTATAATTGCCTGCTGTTCTTCTCTGTCTGTCTGTGCCCAAATTCCCCTCTTAGAAGAGTTAATTGGATCAGGATACAAAACAATCCATGATAATGCTGTAACTTAGTGACATCTACAAAGATCATTTTTAACTAAGGTCACATTCATAGATGTGAGAGGTCGTAATTCTGTGTGTGTGTGTGTGTGGTGTTGTATCTGCACACACACAAATGTGTTTTTGTGGGAGGGGTATATGTTCGAGTGGATGTGTGTGCTTATAGAGACCATACGTCAACCTTGTGTCATTCCTCGTATCCACCCTGCTTTTTTGAGGCAGGATCTCTCACTGAACTTGAGGCAGGACAATTAGGCTAGGCTGGCTAGCCAGTGAAAGTGAAGAAATCTTTCTATCTCTGCTTCTCCAGAGGTAGGATTATAAGCATACACCACCACGCTTGACTTTTTATATGGGTGCTAGAGATTGAACTCAAGTCCTTAAGGTTATATAGCAAGCACTTAACCAACTGAACTGTCTTGCCAACCCACACAATTCTTTAAACATTTTGTTTACTTATGTGTGTGTGTATGTATGTATGTATGTATGTATGTATGTATGTATGTATGTATTTTGAAGCACTGGGGTACATGCTCTACCACTGAGCTGCACATCCAGTCAAACTCCCTTACTTCTTTGAGGTTATTAGGGTTAATATAAAATTTTATTTTAAAATATATTTATAAATCAAGCATAGTGGCTCACATCTGTCATTCCTGTACTCCAGAGATTGAGGCAGAAGGGTCTCAAGTTCCAGGCCAACCTGTTCTACATAGTGAGACCATGTCTCAAAACGACAAAATAATGGGCTTGGGTATGGCTCAGTGCTAGAGACCCTGCCAAGAGTGTGCAAATTCCTGAATTCAATGACCAGGCTCTATGAAGACAGACCAACAGACAGAGATGGACGGATGGATGATATATAACTTCTAGAAAATTTGATGAATGAAAAATGATAGACAGACAGATACCTTTAAAATGGATGGATGATTAATGATAGAGAACTACCTTTAGAAAAATGAATTGATGGATGGATGAAAAATAAAATATATTCATGCAAGTCAACATGAGGAACTATATAGAAAAATATTTATAAACAGTGGCTCACACAGGTAGCATATGTCCATTGCAGAGTTGGTAAGAGTGATTCAAAACTGATTCAGAATTGGAAAACCTGATTTAGATAGGAATCCTGGTTTAACTGTTCATTGGATAATTGCACTTAATGTCTACCATAGTTCTCTCATGCTACCTGCTACTTCAGATCATTTCTGAGGGATGCTAAGAGTCAGGCCTAGTGAGCTTGGGGCTGCTTTCTTGGGCTATAGAGGAAAATGGAAGGTCCTTCGGGACACCACTCTTCCATTCATCTTTCTATTGCTGCTTCTCTGGGTCTTCCCTGCTGTGACTGTTTCCCACCACTGTTCCCTCTCCCCTCAGATGTGGACGAATGTGAGTTTAGGAGACACAGTTGTGACAGGCATGCCTCCTGTCTAAACATCCCTGGGAGTTTCAGCTGTAGGTGCCACCCAGGCTGGGGTGGGGACGGCTTCAAATGCCATGGTGAGTACCTTGAGATAGGATTAAGGGTGGAGGACTAGGAGATGGTTTTTGGGGATCATGTAGGGCTGGGATTGGAGAGGCAGCCTCCCCACAGCCTCAGTGTACACACCAGGGGATCCCGGCTCTATCTGCTGCAGACCTGGATGAATGTGCCATCCAACAGCATCGTTGTGACCCAAATGCCAACTGCCTCAATACCGTGGGCTCTTACCACTGCGCCTGCCAACCAGGATTTGTTGGAGATGGCTTATTCTGTGAAGGTGAGGGAGGGGCAGGGCCTGAATGGGACAACGCAGTGCCAGGGTTGTCTTCCCCTGCCCCATGGGTACTAAAGAGTCTATGTCCTTAGCCCACAGAGCCACTGTCTGCATGCCCACCTGTCCTCTCTTTTGGTTACCATCTTTTTTCTTGCTATTTTTTTTAGTTATTATCATTACATTGTGTGTGTGTGTGTGTGTGTGTGTGTGTGTGTGTGTGTGTGTGTACAAATTTGTGGGAGGATGCACTCATATGCAGGTGCACATATATGTGAGTGTATGTGGAGGCCAGAGGTTAACTTCAAGTACCCTTCCTCAGGAGTCATATACCTTAGGCTGTTGGTTGGTTATGGGTTTTCGTTTGGTTGGTTTGTTGGTTGGTTTGGTTTAGCTTTCAGTTGTTGTTATTGTTGTTTGTTTTGTGTTTTGTTTTCTTTTGTTTCGAGGCAGTTTTTCTGGTTCGGACCCCTAGGACTTGCCAATTAAAGCTATGCCAGTTGGCCAGTGATCTCCAGGGATCCAGGGATCTCCATCTCCCCAGAATGGATTACACATTTGTGCCCTCACACCTGGCTTTTTTCACCTGGGTGCTGGAGTCAGACTGATTTTTACATTAGTATGGCAAGCACTTTACCAACCAAACTATCTCCCCAGCCTTTGCTCCCCAGTTCTTCCCATTTCTAGTTTTTCTTTATAATCTACACCACCATAGTCAATCTAATCATCTTATTTCCTTGGTTGTGAATAAGTCCCCTGTGTGCAGCCAGCTGGAGTTGTATGTGTCCAATGGCCACCTTTTTACTTCTAATCCCCCATCTTGGTTATCTGCCTATTCTGAGTTAGCATCTGAGTTCTGAGGGCTCCCACTTGGGATTCTGGGTGAGAGTAGATGGTTAAATCCCTGGTACTTCCTGCCCATCCAGTGCGGGTCCTAACCTAGTTGGTCCCCAGCCCTATGTTCTTCATGGTCCCTCAGACAAGGATGAATGCATGGAGAACGTGGGCCTCTGCGAGAACGGACAGTGCCTCAATGTACCTGGCGGGTACCACTGTGAATGTGATATGGGCTTCAACCTTACCAAGAACCAGCTGGCCTGCGGGGGTAAGTCTCAGCCTCGCCTGTCCAGCTCAGCGGTGTGTGGAGTGGGCAAGTTTCCAGAGCATACTATCAAGCATAGTAGGCTGAAATGAGGTCCCTGCAGATGTGGACGAGTGTGCTCTTGGGAACTTGTGCGTGTTTGGGAATTGTGAAAACCTGCCTGGAATGTTCCGCTGCAGCTGTGATGATGGTTATGAGCTGGACCAAAGTGGAAGCAACTGCACAGGTATGGAGTCGGCCTGGCTGGGGAGTAAGAGCACAGGACCGAGAGCAGGGGGCACAGCTTGCTCCCACACTGCACTCACCTTGACTTCTCTTCTAGAGTAGTTTCCATCGCTCCCCTTTGTGTATATGTACGTATTTGGAGGTATGTACATATGTATATGCGTCTGGTATATGTGTGGTGAATGTGCACATGAGGCCAGAGGAGGATGTCAGGCATCCTGCTCTATCACTCTCCGTCTTATCCCCTTGAGACAGAGTCTGTAGCTGAGCCTGGAGCAAGGCTTGCAGCCAGAGAGCTGGAGCAATCCTCCTGTCTCCACGATTAGCCCTCCTGTTACAGGCGAGCACTCAAGCTCTTTACATTGATGCTGAGAATTTGAACCCAGGTGCTTGTGCTTACACAAGTGCTCTTACCCACGTAGGCCATTTATTAAGCTCTTATCACTCCTTTATTTTAAAATTTTGTTCCTAGATTTATTTATTTTATTTTATGTGTATGAGAGTTTTGCCTGAATGTGTATAAGTGCACCACATGCATGCCTGGTGCCCATAGAGGATAGAAGTTACAGGTGGTTGTGAGCCACCATGTGGATGCTGGGAACTAAACTTAAGTCCTTTGCAACAGCAACAAGTGCTCTTAACTAGTAAGCCATCTCTCCATCCCCACTTTCTGCTTTTAATCATCGTGATTTATTGCTGTTTAGTTTCATTTCTGGTGATTGATAAAATATCCTGACAACAAGCAACTTAGGGGAGAAAGAAAATTTCTACTCGCAAGTCTGGGTTATAGTCTACCACTTTAGGCAAGTCACTGCAGTGGGAGCTTGAGACAGCGAATCATATCACATCCACATCAAAGAGCAGAGAGAGAAGAAATGTGTGCATACCTGCTTCCTTGCTTGTGCTCAGCTCCATTTGCCACTCTTATGAGAGCTTAGGGAATGGTACAGCTTGGTCCTCCCAAATCAATTAATTTAACTAATACAGTCTCCTCATACATGCCCTCAGGACAATCCAGTGTAGACAGTCCGTCACTGAAACTCTCTTCCCATGTAATTCTAGGTTGTGTCGAGTTGATTATTAAAACTAACCATCTCAGTTGCCCTCTGACCATCCCTTGAGTAAATGCAGTGAATAAATGAAGTACCCTGTGCACCACACCTGCTAAAATGGTCCCCTATCCCAGCATCTTTAATAACAAACAGATGGTAAAAAAATTTCAGCATTCTAAATAGGTGTCTTTTGCCACCACTAATCTGTAATTTCATTACAGATGAAATGTAAATAGATGGGCTCAGTCATGTGTCAATAAAACTTTATTGATACAACCGAGCAGTGGGTCACATTTGACCCTTAGAGTGGTTTTCCAACCCCTGGCTCAAAGGTGTTTTCTAAATCTTAGTTTCATATGTTGGCTCTGGGAAACTCAGGATGGGAGAATGTGGAAGGAGATAAACCTAGGCCGAATGGAACTGAGCAGAGGAAGGGAGAGGGCTGATGGCTAGGGCAGACTCTTGAGACCATGTCCTGTTTTGTGTCATCCTAGGGAAGGACAAACATTCATACTCCGGCACCTGAGTGGGCCCACTGAGATCTGTGGCCACTCAGGAGAAAGGGAGGGATGGGTACAGTGAGGGCTCCTAGCTGACAGTGGTGTGTGTTCCTCACAGATGTTGATGAGTGTGGAAATCCTGCGAACTGCATCAATGGCCTGTGTGTTAACACCCCTGGCAGCTACCTCTGCAACTGCCCCCAGGACTTTCAGCTTAACCCCAGTGGAGTGGGCTGTGTTGGTGAGTCTACACCTGCCAGCAGCTGGGGAACTCAGGAGTCAGTATTGCCGACAGGGCTATGGCCTGGGCCACCCTGGTGTCAGCTTGTAAAGATCTTCCTGCTCCCAACAGGCAGGACAACTGTGGGCTGGGAAGTCACCTGTTGTGATACTACCTTCTGGTCTAGACACACATGGTCACATACACACACAATTTTACACATGTGCATACCTTCCCTGCCCAGTCAGGAATATTCAACCACTACATACAAGCATGCAGGCAAATATGGAGGCATACACGTAGAAATATGCAGTTCTAGTCAAGGACAACAGCCAAAGTAGTTACATACAAAGAACTACAGGGGACAGGTCAGACAAGCACATGCAGACCTGCAGTTATATGTACACATGGTTACACCCAGAGAAAAACACTGAGGCACTCACAATTACATTAGAAACACACTTACAGAGACAATGTTTAGACACACATTGCATGTAGTTTCTCAGAAGACAATAGTTACCCACAAAGAAACCCAACTACATGCAGACGCAGTTACACACAGAGACAGCAGCTGCATGTGCAGAGGCACACACGTGTAGCTAGAGTTTTCCTGCCTTGCCCACAGTCAGGACAAATCTTTGTCACTCGCCAGTCCCACAGCCGCTCAGACCCAACCAAGTAAACACAGAGACTTATATTGCTTACAAACTGTATGGCCGTGGCAGGCTTCTTACTAACTGTTCTTATAGCTTAAATCAATCCATTTCCATAAATCTATACCTTGCCACGGGGCTCGTGGCTTACCGGCATCTTCACATGCTGCTTGTCCTGGCTGGCAGTGACTCCTGCCTTCCTGTTCTTTCTTTTCTCCTCTCTGTTAGTTCCGCCTATACTTCCTGTCTAGCCACTGGCCAATCAGTGTTTTATTTATTGACCAATCAGAGCAACACATTTGCCATACAGAACATCCCACAGCACACACGATTACACACACACACATAATTACAGTTAGAGACAACATCGATAGACATATACACAGTTACAGGCACGTCACACATGCTATATATAAACTCAGTTATGCAAACATGGGTAGACACAGAGACAACCATTACACACATAGAAACATAATTCTATACATAGGCACAAAATTACATGTAAATATATATATACATATATATACATATATACATATATATCCTTATATACATATTAGAGACAACATTGGTATACACACATATATGCATACAGTTACATACAGGATCAAACTGTACACAGAAACACACTTAACTACAGATATATAGACACACAGAGAGACTACTGTAACACAGATACCTACTAATACATAGACACGCAGTCACACATGGGAGGGTAATTACACACACAGTTACAGAGATCTGTAGTGAGAAACAAATTACACACAGCTATACTTAGACACGAGAAACACTGATGCACACAGATTTGTAACACACAGAGATACATAGTAACACAGTAACAGCCTGTGACAAGTTACACAAAGAGAAACACACTCAGACACAGACAGACACAGAGACAGCCAGTAATATACATAGAAACCTGGTAACATGTAGACTCACAAATGTATACATGCACAGAAATGTAGTTATACACAAAGACAAGTTACGTGCAGAGAAACACACTGACACAATATAAAGTTACACACAGAGAAGCACAGTTACACATAGCACATGGTATGCACAGATTCACAGTTACAGACACAACTGGACACATAAATGCACACAGTTACATGAAGATATACAGTTATAGTCAGATGGTAATTACACACATGTATACACACAGCACATAGCACATACAAACTCACACACACACCGTTACAAATGGGCAGACACAAGAACAGAGAGGCCACAATTACACACTCAGGGGTACACACATGTAACCAGGAAGTCATGGAGGTCACAGTAACACACAGAAACACATAGTTTTCCGTGTGCTAACCACCCATTTTTGCCTGTGCAGACACCCTGGCCGGGATCTGCTTCTTGGAAGTGCAGGACCGAGGTGACAGTGGCATTTCCTGTAGTGCAGAGATTGGAGCTGGTGTCAGCAGAGCATCTTGTTGTTGTTCCCTGGGCCAAGCCTGGGGCCGTCCCTGCAAGCCGTGTCCAATCGGCAACACCTGTGAGTCCCTGCAGGCCAGCGAGCCTGAGCCAGAGACACAGAAGCTTGCAGGTCATCTCTGCCTGCAGAAGGCTCAGGGGGACAAGGAAGTAGAACCAGGAAGGAGAAGGCTCTTGGGTCACAAAGCATGCCCTTGCCAGTTCAAAGACCAGGCCTCTCTCCAAAGTCGCTTTCTGTATATTCTTTGTTTATGCTCAATCCATCACTCAGCCAGTCAGCAAACATTGAGAATTCCTCTATGCCTTGTGCTTGGGACTAGGGATCCAGAGAACTGTAGGTCCCAAGTAGGGTACAGGTTTGGAGGATAAGTAAAGTGGAAAGGAGTGAGGTACAGTAGGAACAGGATCCCTCATGAGCCACCTATCCATGCACTGGATGGGAATCCATGTTTATACACACACCCAACACAAACATATAATGAATCTCTAGGCAGCTCCACAAAACTGAGCATTTGAGTCATAGTCGGTTCAGCAAAGCAAAGGAAGGGGGACCCATGTTACATCTTTTTCAAGGAGCCCTCCCCTGTCAGCTAGGTTTTATCCAAGTGCCTCTCTTCATGGCCCCTCATGCAAGCCTGTTTCCCTTGCAGCAGAGTACAGGACCCTGTGCCCCGGTGGTAAGGGTTTCCGGCCCAATCCCATCACTGTGATTCTGGAAGGTAAGTTCTGACAGGCTGTTGATCCATCTACACACTGATGGTCTTTCATCCACACCTTGCCAAGTGCCCAGGTGGGCAGCCTCCCACTTGGGAGCTTTGTTGCAGAACCAAACTATGCATGAAATTTTTACTCTGTTCTGTCATTTCTTCTGTCCATTGTTGCTTTGTTAATTGAGCTTTCCATCTACTCACTCTTCCATCCATCCATTATTCTATCCCTCCATCCATCCATCCTTTCAAACAACCGTCAGCCAGTCAGCCAGCCTCCATTCACCTATTCACCCATGGATACCTACCCACACATCCATCTATTCATCCATCCATACATCCATCTTCCATGATCATCTGTAATCATTCATCCATCCATTCATCATCTATCCCATTTCCCACCCATATATTCCATTCCTCCCCAACCTATCTATCTACTTACCTATCTACTTAACCACCCATATCATACACCCATCCTCTGTCATCATCCGCCTTAGTTACTTTCCTACTGCTGTGATAGGATACCATTACCAAGGCAACTTAGAGAAGAAAGAGATTGTTTAGAGCTTACAGTCCAGAGGGTAGAGCCCATTACCATCACCACAGGGAGCACAGGGAGCACAGCATCAGGCAAGCATAACCTGCTCCAACAAGGCCACACATCCTAATCCTTTCCAAACAAGTCTACCAACTGGGAACCAAGTATTCAAATATTTGAGACTAGAGGGTTCATTCTCATTCATATCACCAAACCATCTACACACCATCTACTCATTCAGTTATCCTCACTAATTCATCTACTCATCCATCCATCCATCCATCCTTCCATCTCCAAGCTTACATCCATTCTTTCATACACCCCACTGACTCATCTTCCATCTACCAATATTATCTGCACATCCTCTGTCCATCTAACTACTTGCCTCTCTACCCATCCTTCCATTCATCCACACATGACCTTCTTATCCATTGACCCATTTGCATATTTGCTCAGTCACTACTTTCCATATCCAGCCATCGATCCTCCCGTCAATTCTGTTCTTGGGAAGTGATGGTGTTGGAAAAGATATTCTAACCTGAGAGAACTATCATGCATGATAAGATGAAAATAAAGGAGCTGGGTTCAGGCCAGCACTGACTCAAGTGTCCAGCCTTTGAGAGAGATTCTCCAAATGCCCAATAGTCATGGAGATAACTTTTAGGGGATACTTGAACAAGCCCATAGGATCCCAGAGCAGCTTGTGGGGATCTCTCGAGTTCTCTGCTGGATTTAGCTCTCTTATTCAGCTTCCTCAATTCCTGACAGACATCAACGAATGCCAGGAGCTACCCAGACTATGCCAGGGAGGCAACTGTACCAACACCTTCGGTACCTTCCAGTGTGAGTGCCCTCTTGGATACAGCCTCAGCGAAGATACCTGCACCTGTGAGGGTGAGTGTGGACTCTACCCAGGCTAGCCCAGGCACTTCCTCTCCATCTCTGACATGCTGCTCTGCCAAGCTTTCTAAGGTCAGGGGTGGAAGGCTAATGGGTGGAATGGCCTCCCTGATTTACATCCTGCTGCCCCACTTCTCTCCTCATCAGTCCAGCTCCCTTCCTTCTTCCTTCTACTCACTTGGAAGTAACATAGCTTAATAGCAACCTTGATATTCCTCCCTTGAGCCAAAGCTGACCAAGATCCATAGCTAACCGTGGGAAAGGAAAGACATAGAAAGAATGGTCTCATTTTGATTCAAACACACTTCACATTTCTCTCTATTGTCCTGAATTGAGCATTGTAGTAGTGGCCTAACAGTGACTCTGGCCAGGACTGTGAGTTACCACTCTGCTGACTATCCTCAATTATTATCTAACCACTGCAATATCCCCATAAGGAAAGTTTTTCTATTATTATGATTAATAATAATAATAATAATAATAATAATAATAATAATAATAGCCTGAGCCATAGACCAAACAATTTGTAATTAATATAAGCCTCTGTGTGGTTTTTTTGGGGGGGGGGAACCTAGTGGCTGTGGGACACAGGAAAAATTCCGGTTACACCAGTCAGGAGGACTCGGGGTAGTGGCAGGAACAGAGACCCTAACTCAAGCAAGGTGGAAGGAGAGAATCATCTAGGTGGTGTGGGTCAGCTTGAGCCTGACCATTCTGACCCTGAAGCCTGAGCTCTTTAATGCAATCAGTATGCCACATCCACCCAGCCTCCTGGAGAACTGGATGGATGTATGGATGGATGGATGGTTGAAGATTTCATATATATGTGTGTGTATGTGTATATATATGTAATATATAGAGAGAGATTATATATATCATATAGAGATAGATAGATAGATGATAGATAGATAGATAGATAGATAGATGATAGATGATAGATAGATAGATAGATAGATAGATAGATAGATAGATAGATAGATAGACAGACAGAGCATCAGCTTGTGTTGAGATAGTAACAGTAGTTGCTTGGTCCTCGTGGCTGGCACCTCAGTAATTGGAGCAGTCTCACAGTGGCTGGGTCACACTAGAGACCAACAACCTGGTAGTTGCTCAGTCCATGGTACTGGATGCTTCACTAGTCCCAATCGGGAGCCAAAAACCTTGAGAGTTCCTGAAGGGCCATTGATTCTTAGTATGGAAGCCTGGAAATATTGGTTCTACTATCAGATAAGGAATCCTGAGCAGCAGCAACAGGATAAATCAACTCAGAGGCAAGAAGAAAGGTCAGACGAGCAAAAGGCGAGTCATCTCCCTCCTGCCAGGCCCTTTCTATCAGGGCTGCGCCCAGACGGTGCCACCCACAGTTTGAGTGGGTCTTTCCACTTCAGTTAAGGCAATCAGGACAACCCTTCAGGTGAGGCTTCCTGCTCATGTGCTTCTAATGTGTGGCAAGTTGGCATTAAAACCACTGACTGTCATGGTGTATCATCTCCACAATATGCTATTGGATTCCATTTGCTGATGTGTATTGTGTATGTGTGTTCATGTGTATGTGCATGTGTGTATGTGTGTTCATGCATGTGTGTGTATGTGTGTGAGTGTGTAGGGGGCATGCATGCTGTAGCATGTGTGCAAAGGTCAGAGGAGAACTCTCAGGAGTTGATTCTCTCCTTCCACCTTGCTTGAGTTAGGGTCTCTGTTCCTGCCACTACCCTGAGTCCTCCTGATTGACGGGTGTAACCAGAATTTTTCCTGTGACTCGCAGCCACTCGGTCCCAAAAAAAACACAGAGGCTCATATTAATTACAAACTGTTTGGTCAATGGCTCAGGCTATTACTAACTAGCTCTCACATCTTAAATTAACCCATTTCTATTAATCTGTGTATCGCCACATGTCTCGTGGCTTTACCTGTATTCTGTTACATCTTGCTCAATTCAGCAGCTCGCAGCATCTCTCCTGACTCCGCCTTTCTTCCTGTATCTTTGTTTGGATTTCCCACCTGGCTATAACCTGTCTTGCCATAGGCCGAGACAGCTTCTACATTAACCAATGGTAGCAACACATATTCACAGCCTTCAGAAAGACCTTCCCACAGCAGACTGCCAACAACTCTCCTGCCTCCACCTCCCATCCCAATGTAGGATGTGTGTCTGTCTCTATGTGTGTGTGCATGTGTGCAAGTGCACATGAAGGTCAGAAGGTGTTAAATCCCCTGGAGCTGGAGTTACAGGCAGCTGTAAGCTGCCTCATTAGATCCTCTAGAAGGGTAGTGTGTGATCTTAACCACTGAGCCATTTCTCCATCCCACATCTAGCTTTTAAGATGGATTCCAGGGATCTGAACACGGGCCATCAGGCTTGTGTGGCAAGTGCAAGTGGCAGGTCATTTCCCCGGCCTGATAACGGTTTCATGTATTTTCTTTATAGTGCTAGGGATAGAACCCAGGGCCTCACGCATGTTAGACCGGTGCTAGGCAGCCCCATTGCCAGTCCCTCATTTCCTACCACTTACAGAAGACCTTTGCATTTAGGGGCGTTCAAAGGGGTACTGTCCTGCAGCATCTATTCTTGTGGTATCTTTGTCTATTCTGGATATGGAGGTGATTCTGATATCATTGGATGAGTTAGGGATGGTTCTCTACTGTTTCTGGAAAAGCCTGAGTATAATTGGTGTTCTTTTAATATGTGGTAGAATTCACCAGTGAAGCCATTTAGTCCTGGATTTTTCTTGGTTGGAAGGTCTTAAACTACTGTATTCCATCTCTTTCTATTATACTGCGATTCAATATCCACCCCCCCACCTCCACCCCTCTCCCAACCCTCCCAACCCCTGTCTCTATCTGTGTGTGTGTATAAATCTTTAAGATTTTATTTTAATTTTTGTGTGCACAAGTGCAGTACTCATGGAAGCCAGAAGAGGGCATCAGATCCCCTGGAGCTGGAATTACAAGTGGTTTCTGAGCCCCCCAGTGGCTCAGTGAATACTCTGCAAGAACGTACATGCTCCTATCTGTCCAGCTCCTCTTATGTTTATATGCTTCTAGGAATGGATTCATTTCCTCTAGTCCATCTGATTGTTTGGGAGGGCATACAATTATTCTATTGTCTTATGTTTCCTTGGCTTCTGTAGGGTTGGAAGTAACGGCCCTACTTCCTGCTTTTATTGCTTTTAGTTATTTGCATATTGTCTCTTAGTGTCGGCCCTATTCCTGTGATAAAATATCCTGACCGAAAAACAAGCAAACAAAAAACCATCACAGGGAGTGTGACTGTGGATGGTCACACCACAGTGTGCATGTGAAGGTCCGAGGACAGCCTTGGGTCAGTCTTTGCCTTCCTCCTTACCTAAGACAGGGTCTGTGCCCTGTGTGTACCAGGCTAGCTACCTACAGCCTCCTGAGAGTCTTCTGTCTCTGCCCACCCTTGCCACAGGAGCTCTGGGGTTCTACCTGTGTGCTACTCTACCTAGCTTATATGTGGGTTCTGGGGATTCAAACCCAGATCCTCAGGTTTGTGCAGGAATCACTTTACCCACTGAACTGTCTCCCTGCCCCAAATATCTGTGTAATTTTAAGCTAGTGAAACCAAATAGAAGCCAATAATTAAGTGTCTTCACTTGGCCTGGGGTAGGGAATCCCCCAAGGGAGTCACCCTGTAGCTAGAGTTTTCCTGCCTGGCCCACAGTCAGGACAAATCTCTCTCACCCGCCAGTCCCACAGCCGCTCAGACCCAACCAAGTAAACACAGAGACTTATATTGCTTACAAACTGTATGGCCGTGGCAGGCTTCTTACTAACTGTCCTTATATCTTAAATTAATCCATTTCTATAAATCTATACCTTGCCACATGGCTTGTGGCTTACCAGCATCTTCACATGCTGTTTGTCATGGTGGCGGCTGGCAGTGTCTCCTCAGCCTTCCACTTCCCAGAATTCTCTCCTCCTTGTCCCGCCTATACTTCTTCCTGCCTGACCACTGGCCAATCAGTGTTTTATTCATTGACCAATAAGCAACATGTTTGATATACAGACCATCCCACAGCATCACCCAGACAATCTCTGACATTTCTCACCTGACCTATCCCACCCTCCCTCCCCTGCAGATATCGATGAGTGCTCCATACACCCAGACATCTGTGACCCTGGCACATGCTCCAACAACTTAAGATATTACACCTGTGTCCGACCTGCAGAGTGCCTGCAGGTCAAGGGTGGCAACGACTGTATGGGTAGGGAGTGTGATGACTGCGGCTTAGGGCTGCAAGGCTGGTGGTTGCTATGGCAGAACATGGGTGTAGGAAGAACTACCAAGAGCCTCTGAGCCTTGGAAGGTGCAGAGAGAGGTATATTTGAAAGAAGAAACAGTACACGTGCGTATGTTTGACATGCTCACATGTGACAGTGAACGATACTGCAGGACTTAGGAGCCCAGGGCAGCCATAGCAATCCTCCCAGGTCGTGCTCTGACCAACAAAGGCTGAAAGATACTAGAGAAGAGACGTCAGGCCAGTGTGTTCACAGCAATCCGTGGATAAGCTCCCTCTCCAGTCCGCACTCTTCCTCTGACTTGGACCCATTCCCATATCTTTTCTTATTTTCTCTTTACCTTTCATTTACTTATTGCATGGGAAATGGGTGCTGCATGTGCATCATGGTACACGTGTAGAGGTCAGAGGGTGTCAGGCTTGGTGGCAACCATCTTTACCAGATGACCATTTCACCAATCTGAGGCCCACATTCTTTGCCCCGACTTAAACGGCAGACATGAAGAAGAGTGTGTGTTTCCAGCGCTATAACGGTGCATGTGGAAACAAACAAACCTTCGGTGTGACCCAGAAGATGTGTTGCTGCTCCTACAACATGGGGCAGGCCTAGAATAGACCCTGTGAAGCCTGCCCACCCCGCCAACTGGGAGTTCCCCTCCCCAACCACTTTCTCACCCTAGCGCCTCCCAGCACGATACAGAAGGACATAGTTAGAGGCTTCTAGGCCTGCTTTATTCTCTGTGTGTGCCACATATGTGGATGTGTCTTCATGTGGTATATGCATGTGTGGGTACCTACCTGTTTGTGGAGGCCAAATATCTACCTGGGGCTTGGTTTTGTTTGTTTGTTCAAGGGCAGACATAACCTCCAAGGATCCACCCACCCCCAGTGACCCACTCACTTGAGTTAAGCCCCACTCACCTCCTAAAGATTCCACAGTCCCCCAAAACAGCACTACCAGCTGGAGACCAATCACTCAAACACCTGACCTGTGGGGGACATTTCACATTCAAGCCATGGCACTAAGTGTGAGGTTTGGTTGCTGTAACAAAATAGTTGAGACTAGATTACTTATAAACAATAGGAGGTTAGGGTTGGAGAGAGGGCTTAGCATGTACTGCTCTTCCAGAGGACCCAAGCTTGGTTCCCAGCACCCCTGTCAGGTGGCTGGGAGCCACCTCTAACTCAGGTGCCTGGGGATCTGGCTCCCTCTTCTGGCCAGCACTGGCACCTGCGTTCATAGACTCATACACACACATAGACACATAATTTAAAATAAAATAATCCTTAAAAGAAAAAAATAGGGGTTTTGATTTGGATTTTGGTTTTGGGGGTTCTTTTTTATTTCATGGTGCTGGGTTTTGAACCCAGGGCTTTATTCATGGTAGGCAAGCTCTCTAGCACTGAACTGCATCTCCAGCCCAAATACAAATTTGTTTAGTTTACAGTTCTAAAGGCTTAGCGGCTCTGTATCAAGGCACCAGCATCTGAGAGGGCTGTCTTGCTGCATCCCAGCATGGTGGAGGGTGTCAGTGTGAGACAGAACAAGGGTGCCAGTTTGGGTGCCTTTTCTCTTCTTTGGAAGCCGCAATGCCACCTTGAATCCCCACCTTCCTGATCCTGTTTACCTCCTCTAAGCCTCTTCTCCAGACGTCATCAGCATCCCACCTGGGGCTTAGATTTCTAACATGGAAACTCTGGAGGACACACTGTAAGGATAGCACTAGGGAAAGCCGTGGAAGAGGCTCCTCTTCTCTGGCAGCTTAAAGGAGCAGGTCGTACTGGGACATGCTGGTTATCTTGGTATCGTTTCTGTTGTAGTAGTAAAATATTCTGACAAAAAGCAACTTGGGGTGCTTATTGTGAGTTTGTTTCAGCTCACAACTTCAGGTTTTAGTCCACCATTGCAGGGAAGTCGAGGCAGTGGGAACATGAAACAGCCTGTCATATCACACCCACAGCTGGAAGCTAAAGAATGAAAGCATGCATGCTTAGTGCTCAGCTCACCTTCTCCACTCGCACAGCCCAGGGCCACAAGCCAGGGGACAGTGGAGCCTGATTTCAGGCTGGGTCTTCCCACATCTATTCAGGCAATGAAGATAATACCTTCCCAATCTAATCTAGGTTTTGTCAAGTTTTAATAATTAAAACTAACCATCACACAGGAACACTGGGGGCTTAAATGCAAGAATCTTCCCTGCAGGGATGGTGAGGGCTAGAGTGAAAAGTCTTGGGGTGGTAACTGAGCAGTGTGTGTGTGTGTGTGTGTGTGTGTGTGTGTGTGTGTGTGTGTACATGGGTGTAGGTGCACATGTGGAGGACAGAAGTTGACATTAGTCATTTCTCCACTTTAGATTTTTAGAGTGCCTCATTTATTTTGTTTAGACTGTCTGGCCAGTAAAACCCAGAGATTTACCTGCCCCTGCCTCCCTAACGCTGGATTTAGATACAAGCATGTACCACCGATCCGGCTTTTACACACGGGTCCTGCGATTTAAACTCAGATCCTCATGCTTCAAAGGCAGGCACTTTACCAGCTGAGCCATCTCCCTGGTCCTCTCTTTAATAAGAGTAATAGGCATGGTTGATGCTGCTCACCAAAGGCAAACACCCAGGAAGTCTCCCATCTGTTTTCTGGAAAGTAACCCTGCATAGACTTGGGGCAGCCTTGAACCTAGGGAGAGTCAACACAGAGTAAAGGAAGGTGGGAGGCCAGGCAGGGAGTGTGGAAATGTACCTCTCAGGGTAGGCTGGGTATGGTTTGGAGTTCTGTTTTTCTCTGTCCAGCTGAGTACCAGCTCCTCTGTGGGAAGCAAGTACCAGGGTTCATCGCTGACATCCACACAGGGAAGGTTCTCGGTGAGTGGCCAGCAAACTCTCCACCTGCAGTCCCAGATCCCTTCACCTCGCCTTCCCCGCTACTGCCTCTTTCCTGTCCATCTTCCCTCCTCACCGGCTCTGTGCCTCCAGCACCCTGAACAATCCTGCCCCAAACACGTCTCTTTTTTTTTCTTTATTGGATTTCATCACCACCACCCTTTGGATTTTAATTTATTTACAGTGAGGTATATATACACATATATACTAATCCTTTTAAAATATTTTTATTCTTTGAAATGTTGACACATTTATACAACATATTTTGATCACAGCCATGCACCACTACCTCCCTCCAACTCCCCCTCATGACTCCTCCCCCCCAGTCTCCCTCCTAGCTTCATGTCTTCCTTTTTATTATTTTTAATAAGCCCCTGTGTCCAGTCAGTGCTGCCCATTTGCACATGGATGTAGGGCCATCCACTGGGATGTGGAGACAACAGCCATGTACCTGAAGGAGAGTGACTCTTCCTCACTTAGCTGTCTGCTGCCAATAGCTCCTCCGCTGAGGGTGGGGCTCTGAAGGCCCTCCCTGACCCCCGCTGGGATGCCCACGGGCTGATCTTGTGAGTTTATGCCTACAACACACACGCCATGTCCCCATCCATCAGCTCTTAGACATTTGGACTTCCTCCACAATGCTTCCTAAGCCTTGAATGTGAGAGTTTGGGGAGTGTTGTAGGGAAAGTATAGTTTTTTGGAAAGAGTCTCCAGGTTCAAGCTTGTCTGGAACCCACTATGTAGCTCAGGCTAGCCTCAAACTACAGTCTTCTCGCCTCCACCTTCCAAATGCTGGGATCATAGGTATAAACCACCATACCCAAGTTGTTTGAAACAGAGTCTGACTTTGTAGCCCAGGCTGATCTTGAATTCATGAACCTCCTGCCTCAGCTTCCTAAATGCTAGGGTTACAGGCAAGCACTACCATGTCTAGTTTGGGATGCAATTTGTGGTTTTGTTTGTTTAATTGATTTGGTTGTACTTGACAATTTGTTTGTTTGTTTGATTGATTGATTTTAAAGACAAGGTCTCTGGTAGCTGAGGCTGGCCTGGAGGTTGCTATGTAACCACAGATAACTTTGAACTTTTAATCCTCCACCCTCCACCTCCTGAATGCCGGGACTGGATATGTGCCACCATACCCAGTTTGTATAGTGCTGGGGAGCAAACCCAGGGCTTTGTGTTTCCTAGACAAGCACTCCACCAACTAGGGAAACACAACTCCAACACCTTTTCGTGTTTGTTTGTTTTTCATTTTGTGGTTCAAAGCATGGAATCCTGAGCTTGGCACATGTTAGGCAAGCATACTTCCCCTCTGAGAGACACCCCTATCCCTGAGATACACTTGTTCAATTGTGTGTGTGTGTGTGTGTGTGTGTGTGTGTGCGCGCGCGCGCGCGTGCACTAGTGTTGTATAGGTCTGTATGCTGGTGCATTACACAGGTGGAGGCCAGAGGCAGACATCAGGATGTCTTCTTCAATTACTTTATTTTATGTTTTGAGACCAAGTCTCTCACTGAACCTGGAGTTTACTGTTTTCTGCCTGCTCTCTGGCCAGCAAGACCCAGGGTCCACCTGTCTCTGCCTCCCCTGTGCTATGAAAGGTACCACACTGGCTGTTTTATGTGCGATCTAAAGATTAAACTCAGACCTTCATGCTGGCAAGGCACACACTGTACAAACCGTTCCCCTGATCTCGCCTCTCCTCCCACATCCTGACCTCTTTGAGGTATAAATGACTGTATTTTATTCATAGCATGATTTCTGGAGCACCTGCCGTCTTGTGGCTTTATCTTCTGTCAGACTTCAGGAGGTCCAATGTACCTGGAAGGTCCCCTAGCCTGGGCTGTCTCTTATGGCTTACCCTCTCCCCATTCCAGCCATCTGTGCCCACAGTGTCTGCACCAACCAGATTGGAAGCTTCCACTGCGAATGCCCCATTGGCTTCAACTACAGTAGAAACTTTCTGGCCTGGGAAGATGCAGCACACTGAGAGTTCTGAACTCTATGGCTGGGATCTCTCTCTCTCTCTCTCTCTCTCTCTCTCTCCAGTCTGAGCACTCCCCGAGCCCCAGTTTCCCTGTCTATGTAAAAGAACTGGCACCTTCCCAAGAGTCTCTGTCCCATATAATCAACCTTACCTCAGTTCTAGTTGCTTCCAAAACAGGTTGGGGTTCTATCGGGATAGGCTTTTATTTCACCCCATCCCGTTCGTGGGACTCCCCAGATGTGGATGAGTGTGCCCATGGAAAGGGACTCTGCCAGAGGAACATAGACTGCATCAATGTCCCTGGAAGTTATGAATACAGTTTTGAATGCAGTGTGCCTGGGGATTCAAGCTGCCACCCAGTAGGACCTGTGTAGGTAAGTGGGGTCCCCCGGGAGGTGACAGGTTAGACTTAAGCAAAGCAAAAGGAAAAGAAGTAAGCAAGCCCCATTTTGCCACCTGCTATGACTCGGGTAGGATGTGGCTGCCACTGTTGGGGAATGGAAGAGAAGCTCAGAGCGCAACCATCAGTAGCACAGAGTAAAAATGTGACAGGTGACAACTGGGCCTGATGTCAGCAGCACAAGGTCCTGGTGGGAGCTTGAATGGGGGCTCCAAACAGTTTTGCTCCCTGCTATATACATGTATTGTATACGGAGATCTCAGCAAAACATTATCAGGTGGGGTTCTTGGAGACATCATGTTACCTGCACCCCTCAGGATTGAATGAGTGTTTGGACAGCCCAAATGTCTGTAACCATGGTGACTGTGTGGACACTGGAGACGGCTATATGTGTCTCTGTCACCATGGCTTCCAAGCCTCACCTGACCAAACCATGTGCCTGGCTCTCTGTCTGGGGTCTTCATTTCTTCTGGGGGGATTATCCTTTTTATCTATCCTAATTCACACCCCCTCTAAGATTTAAACCCAGACACTGAGATCTTGAGAGTCTGGGATTGCCTTGTTCTCCACATGAGTTTTCCCATATGTCAAATGGGCATCATTGATACTAACATGGGTATACTTCCTAGTCATCTCCTCAGGGGTCACTTTCGGGCAGGGATAGAGGCAGGGGAGGAAGGCAAGCTCCAGCCAGTTCGACCTTCTGGTTAATTAATGCCCTAGGGTGAGTCTTCTGGATTTGTGGGTTTTGCTCTGATAGACCTTGATGAGTGTGACCGGAAGCCATGTGGAAATGGGACCTGCAAGAATAGTGTCGGCTCCTATAAGTGCCTGTGTTTCCCTGGCTTTGTGGCGACACACAACAGTGACTGTGCAGGTGAGCTGCCTGGGTTGGACAAGGACACACAAAAGTGGCCCAATGACTGGTACACAGGACTCAATAAGTAAAGGCAGTTTCCCCCAAACCTAATGACCTGAGTTCAATCCCCAGTGATTGATCCCCACCCTCTGACTTCTACACATGATTCATAACAACACACACACACACACACACACACAAGCTCATATAATAAATAGATAAAATGTAAATTTTAAAAAGACTATGGGGGCTGGGGATTTAGCTCAGTGGTAGAGTGCTTGCCTAGCAAGCACAAGGCCCTGGGTTCGGTCCTCAGCTCCGAATTTAAAAAAAAAAAAAAGATTATGTGGGGGAAAAAAAGTTACCCAGTTGATATAGACACAGATCTGAGTCCCAGAGCTACTTCTAGCATGTCTCAGGGGAATTTGTTGTAGTGTCCAGGTTCTTGTATCCTGTGGCAAAGAACTAGACCAGGGACACATGGTTAGAAATAGAAATAGAAGGCTGGAGACATGAGAGCACTGGCTGCCCTTCTAAAGGGCTCCAGTCCATTCCCAGCATCCACGTGTAGACTCACAACCAGTTCCAGAGGATCTGACACCCATTTCCTGCCTCCATGAGAACCAGGAATGCACATGGTGTAAAGACATGTGAAGGCATACACACAAAATAAATATATAAATGAAATTTCAATTATTTTATTTTTAAGATGTATTTTTGGTTTTGGTTTTTCGAGACAGAGTTTCTCTGCATAACTGAACTAGCTGACCTGGAACTCACTCTGTAAACCAGGCTGGCCTCAAAATCACAGAGATGCACCTGTCTCTGCCTCCTGAGTGCTAGGATTAAAGGTTTGTGCCACAACTGCCCAGCTTAAGATGTACTATTTTAGAATTTTTTCTTTTCCTTTTGAGATTATCATATAATTACATTATTTAGAAATTTAGAAGGTAGACCTTCCCTTTCCGGCCTCCAAGTCTTCCCATGTACCCCTCCTTGTTCTCTTTCAAATTCATAGCCTCTTCTTTCATTAATTGTTGCATATATGTTTATGTCTGTTCATTTATATTCCTAAACTTAGCCAGATCAGACTTACAATGTTACTTGTATGTATGTTTTCAGGGCTGACCATTTGGTATTGGATAACCAATTAGTGTTTTCCCTGGAGAAGACTCTTTTTCCCACTCAGCATTCCATGGTTGCCTGTAGTTCTTTGTTTAGGGTTGAGGTCTCCTGGGCTTTACCCTGTCCACTTTACCTTGCCTATTGTTCTTGCCTTTGTTCAGCTCATGTTTAGGCAGTCATGTTGGTGAGACTTTATGGGTATAGCTTCGGATATTACTAGGAAATACAATGTCTCAGCAAATTCCTTGATCCCTTGATCCCTTGATCCTCTGGTTCTTACAGTCTTTATGCCCCCCATTCTGCCATGTTCCCTGAGTTGTGTTGTAGATGCATTCATTGGGATTGGGCTCCACAACTCTGCATTTAGATTGGTTGTAGTTTTCTGTAATGGTCTCTGTCTCTTGCATTGAGAACTTTCATTGATGAAAGGTGAAAACTACAGCTATCTATGAGTATAAAGACAAATATTAGGGTGTAGTTGGGGATTATGCTGGTTTAGTAAAGTGGTGGTAGCAGGTTCTCCTCCACGACTCATGACTTCACTAAAACATGGCTGAGCAAGTATCTGTGGAGTAGAACGTTGAGTCCTTTGGGCATATCCAAGGAGTGGTATAGATCCTTTATTTTATCTTTAGACCTGATATTTTGTCTTCCACATGATTCATTTTATATGTAAGACTTTCCTTTGAGTTTTCTAGTTGTTATTGAGTTTTTCAATTTCATCTTAATTTCAGCTTGAGTCCTCTTCAGTGTTTCTGTTTCCATATTGAATTCCGTTCTCAAATCCTGTATTATCATCATTTCCATCAGCCTTACATTTGTGTTTTCTTGAACATCTCTTACATGTTTATGCTCCTTAAGTTCTTTCTCCTTTAATTCATCAAGCTGGGTTTTTTTTTTGTGTATCTTTTTTAAACTCCTTGAATTCTTAGATGAAATTTATGATTGTTCTTTTAAATTCTGTATCTTGTGATTAGTCTAATTCTCATTGGTAAACATTTCTACAGGACTGGTGAGTTTTGGAGAGAAGATAGTGGCTTGATCTTTCATATTGGTGGTATTTTTGCAATGAGATTGGGCATGTGAACTTCTTTTGTTAGTTCTAAGTCTGATGTGGACGGAGAAGGTTGGGGCAGAAGAGAGAATGTGCAAGCAGTTGGGGCCTAGAAGTTGGAAATGGCTTTGGTGGAATGAAATCATGTAGGCAGGATGTGAGTAGTCCAAGCCTGGAGCATGGGGGTAAATATGACTAACGGTTGCATCACTAGGCAAGCCATTTAACCCTCTGTGCCTCCATCTCCCCGTCTGGAAACAATAGCACCTCTTGCCTAGCATGCTCAAGGCCATTTTAAAGACTAAGACGCAGAGCATACATTGAACGGGTTCATCTCTCTGAGAAGACCTAATCATAAGTACATAGGCAATCCAAAAATAGAGCTTCAAAAACTGTGTGACATGGGGGCTGAGGATGTGAGGGGTCACTGGTGAAGAGCATGTGTTGCTCCTGCAGAGAACTCAAGTTCAGTTCCCAGCCCCTACATAGTGATTCATAGCCATCTGTAACTCCAGTTGTAGGGGATCCAATTCCTTCTTTTTGCCTCCATGAATACCAACACACGTGTTTGATTTAAACTCATGCAGGCTCATAGTTATACACATAAATAAAAATACAGAATTCTTTAAAAAAATACAAAATATTTTAAATGAATTTTAGTAAATTAAATTAGGAAATAATGTATAAATTTGAAATAGTATAATAAATAATATAACAAAATAAAATAAATTAAAATTAGAAGATATTTTAATTAAATAAGAATGAAAACATAAATCTAAATGTGTGGGATATAGTTAATTGAGTACTTAGTGACAAATTCATAGCATTGCATGATTATATATTAGAAAATATTGGCACCTACCTCACAAGATAAGATATAGAGTCTATTCATGAATCCTTAATAAATCAAAGTCAACCTGTAAATTGGTTGTGGACAGAAATACAAGGAAGTTTCAGTCCCCTTGGGGTCCGTGGTGACCTGCCCGTCCCCCTCTGCAGACATTGACGAGTGTACCACCCTGGTGGGGCAAGTGTGTCAGCCTGGCCAGTGCCTCAACACAGCCGGTTCCTTCCACTGCCTCTGCCAGGACGGCTTTGAGCTCACAGCTGACAGGAAGGACTGCATGGATGAGTCTCTCCCCAGCCCCAGTGCCCATCTCAGTGAGTCTGTTCCGCATATACCTGCAGTTGCTGCTTTTGACTGAGCATAGTTCCAGTTCACACCTGTGCATTTCTTAAATAGAGAATTTCAGACTTGCATATGTGTTTTGATCAAGTCCACCACCAGCTCGCCACCCTCCACCTCCTCCACACCCCACCACCACTTTCCCTCTCAACCCCATGTGCCCTTGGTTAGGCACACTGAGTCCATTTACTGGTGCCAGTATGTAGGTGGGTGTGGGGTCCTCTACTAGAGCACAGGCAGCCTATTAGGAGCCATATTCTGGTCGAAAACTGGCATCCTCCTGCAGCAGCCTGCAGTTGCCAACAGCTCTTCTGGTGGGGCTGGGACTTCATGAGCTCCTTACTCATCCATCTTATTTATTTTAAGGTATAAGGAAAGAAGAGCTGACTATAGTTCAGGGTGAGGCCGTCTTGCAAACGGGAAATTTATGAAATAACAAATAGCAGACGTACTGAATGGATGGCATGGAAATCTTGGAGGGACCCTGCAAGTGGCTCATAAATCTTGCTCCCTGCTTCCCTCCAAGTCCATATACCCAGCAAGAACAAATAACCCTTCCTTCCTCTGCTGCCTCTGTGTTCCCGAGCCTCAGCCTTTCCCTTGGACCCAAAACTGTCTCTGGAAGGGCTTGTCCCCCAACTAACCTGCGGGTGCCAGCCAAAGACCTCAGGGAGTGCTCTGCCCACTCCCTGGTGTTAGATGCCCCTCCTTTTCCCTCCACAGATATCAATGAATGTCTGAGCCTCCCAGGGACCTGCCTGCCAGGCACCTGTCAGAACTCGGAAGGCTCCTTCCAGTGCACCTGCCCCCCTGGCTTCCAGGTGCAGAGTGGCCATTGTATTGGTGAGTGTCCAACCCCCTGTCAGAGTACGGATGCACACAGCACAGCACCAAGTGCGGCTCCATTGTTATCAGAACTGCCCTGGCTCCTGGCTCAGGCCTTCCTCCAAGGGCTCAGAGAGTTCTTTGTGCGCCCTGTAAAATATACTTGGGTTTGGAGTATCACCAAACTTCAGAGACTCCTCTGAATTCTCACCCACAAGAATCATTTCATATACTTTAGACTAATTAGTCTAACTTGATCTTAGCTGGTTAATTCACCAGGTTAGTCTCATCTAGTATAGGCTAACCTGGACTAGTCTAGCCTGAGCAGGTGGATCAGCCAGTGGGCCGAATGTAAGGAAAGCTCAATAACCTTGGGGTCCATGGTGACCCTACCTCCCACTCCCCTCTGCAGACGTTCATGAGTGCACACCTTGGTTGGGCAAGTGTGTCAGCTTGGCCATGATCTGATCCAGTCTGACCCAACTGCTGATAATCCAGTCTTCCATTTGTACTAACCTTTCACAATCTGGGCCAGTTTGATTTGCCAACATCTGATACTGTTTTCCATTTGGGCTAGCCTTGTATAATCTGGGCTAACTTAGACCATTCTGGCTTCAGCAAATGTGCTATTGTGTATAGAATGGACTCATTTAGACCAGTACAGCCTGGTCTTTTTAAATTTAGTCTATCTAGCTGGGCGGTGGTGGCACACGCCTTTAATCCCAGCACTCGGGAGGCAGAGGCAGGCGGATCTCTGTGAGTTCGAGGCCAGCCTGGGCTACCAAGTGAGTTCCAGGAAAGGCGCAAAGCTACACAGAGAAACCCTGTCTCGAAAAACCAAAAAAAAAAAAAAAAAAAAAATTTAGTCTATCTAGGGTAGCGTGGTACGTGAGTTAACTCTTAACTAGTACAGGCACACTAGTATCTCTAGTCTCAGTTAACTTTGCCCAGTTTTAAGTCTCTAATGATGAACTTGGGCCAGTGACATGACTTAGCAGGTAAAGGTACTAGCTACCAAGCCTGAGTCCAACCTTTGGAATTCACCTAGTAAAGAGAGAACTGACTCCTGTAGGTTGTCCTCTGACCTCCACATATGTACACACAAAATAAATAAAAGTGTAATAATTGTTGTTTTTGCGGCAAGGTCTCACTATGTTGCCCTGGCTGTCCTGGAACTCTCCATGTAAACCAGGCTAGCCTGCAACTTATTGAGATCTGCCTGCCTCTGCTTTCTGAGTACTAAGATTAAAGACATGCACCACCATACCCAGCATTATTTTTTTTAGTTGAACTTCTGAGTCTGGAGAGGTGGCTCAGCAGAGAGCATACTGCTCTTGCAGAGGACCATCACCCACATCGGGCAGCTGACAACTGCCAGCTCCAGGGAGAGCCAATACCCCTGGCCTCCACAGGCACCTGCACTCGCGGGTACATTCCCACATCACATGTGCACACACACAAACACGCACACCTTAAAAACATAGAAATAAATTTAAAAGATGAACTCCTGACCATGAGCCCTACTCTGAAGACCCCTGAGACCTCCCTCACGCTTTGCTGGAGATCCCTGTTGCCCTGTCTCAGCTCTCATCGCTGCCTCTGCAGATACTGATGAATGCTTGGAGGAGCCCAGCCTCTGCTTTTTTGGCACCTGTACCAACAGTCCTGGGACCTTCCAGTGCCTCTGCCCTCCTGGCTTCATCCTCTCTGACAGTGGACACTATTGTTTCGGTGAGTGTGGTGAGAAATATAAACAAATGCCTGCTCCAGAGCCTACAGTTCAGTTTAGCCAGTATCAACTGCTAGGGAACATAGGGCCCAGTGGTGAACTGTACCCCAGCCTGCCTGTAAGAACGCAGACTGACGGGTGGGAGGCTGAGGGTTTGCCATACCAGGTCTTCCAGCCCTCTGAAAATTATCTTTGTCACTCTAAGAAGAGACCTCTGATTCAAAAGTAATGGGTGGAGTTTAGCTAGTCTTCCTGGCACAAGGGCCACATTGAAAGTTTGTCAGCAACACACACACACACACACACACAAAAGTGGGTTGGAACATTGCTGGAAAGGATTCCCAGCTCATTCTCATTGGCCCAGAGTGCATCACAGGTTCATTCCTAAGCATTTTCTTTAGCCAGGTATATGGCATGCTCTCATTGGTTGCTAGTAGGACCAGGGTCGCCCATTCACTAAGGTTGTGATGAAGGAGAGGCAGTCAGGTAGAGCTGCTGGCTGTCAATCACTTTATTATCGTCCCCACCTCCCTCTTCACAGATACTCAACAGAGTTTTTGCTTCACCCAGTTTGAGGCCGGAAAGTGTTCAGTGCCCAAAGCTTTCAACACCACAAAGACCCAGTGCTGCTGCAGCAAGAACCCCGCAGCGGGGTGGGGGGACCCCTGTGAGCTGTGCCCTCAGAATGACAGTGGTGAGTTGTGGCCTCTCTGACCCTCTGTCCCCCTGCACTCCTCCTCCTCCATTCTTCCCTCGCCCTTCTTAGGTACTGGGGACTGTTGTGCTGACCCCAACTCTTCTAATCCCATTTTCTTCCCAGTTACTTTTCGGGAGCTCTGTCCCTTTGGCCATGGGGCTGACCCAGGTCCAGATGACTCCAGAAAAGGTAAGGCTTTCTTCTGGGTTCTAAGAACTCCTTCCTCCTGACTCAGCTCTCCATGGATCCTCAAGCTTTAGATTCCACAAGTTGCCCTGGAACCTACTCAGTGACAGATGGACAGACACTGTCTCAACCCTGCAGATGTGGATGAGTGTGCAGAGAATCCTGGCATCTGCACTGGTGGCCTCTGTGTCAACACTGATGGCTCCTTCCATTGCGAGTGTCCCCTCGGCTACAGCCTGGACTTCAGCAGCATCACCTGCGTTGGTGGGTAGCCAAGGAGCCCTTCACTAACACTGTCACTTCCCTCATTCTCCATTCTCTTTGTCCTACTTCAATTACTGTTGATGTGATAATATATATATATATATAT
>CABHPH010143252.1:5659-16349 GCA_902168325.1 Peromyscus nudipes
TCTATCTATCTATCTATCTATCTATCTATCTATCTATCTATCTATCTATCTATCTATCTACCTACCTACCTACCTACCTACCTATCTATCTATCTATCTATCTATCTATCTATCTATCTATCCATCTACTTACAGTTCTGGGGATGGAACCCCGGGCCTCACTAGGAAAGCACTCTATCACTGACCTAGATCACTAGATCATGCCCCCCGAGTCTCCCTACACAGCTAAGACTGGTTCCAAACTTTCAATCCTCTGGGTACACCAGGTATTCACCAGCATCATTATGCCCAGCTTTGTGGCCTGTACTTTTAACATGTCCACGAAGTCATGGATATGTCCTGTGTTTTTGTATAGAAATTTTACAGAGTCAGGCCTCAAGGTTAAGTCTCTAACCCACTTTGAGTTCATTTGTGTATATGGTGTATTCTGTAGGCCAAGTTCACTCTTGTTTGTAAATATCCAGTTTCCTTGACACCACTTGTTGAAGATGTCCTAAGTTCCTTACTGTAAATTCTTGGTGCTATTGTCAGGGACCATTTGACTGTATATGTGTGACTTCTTGGCTTTCTCTTTTGTTTCATTAAGTCTGTGTATGTGTCTCGATGTTGGTGCAACATTGTTTTGGTTACTATATCTTTGTACTAGAGTTTTAAATCAGGAAATCTGAGGCCTTCAGCCTTTCCTTCCTCTTCTTACTTGCTATTTGAGATCCTTCACCATTCTAGATGAATTTTAGGATTATTCTATTTTCCCACTGGGATTTTGATCAGAATTGTGTTGTGTTTGAGGATTACTGAGTAGCATGTTTAAAAAACTGTAAATCTTCGAATCTATGGACATAGGAATTCCTTTTATTTGTATCTACTTTCTTTTTGCAGTTTTGTAGGTTTCTGTCAACAATTATTTGCCTCCTTTGTTAGCTTTATTACTAAGTATTTTAAAAACTTTGATATCTTATAATTGAAATTGTGTTCTTGATTTTTTGATTTCTCAGTACTGGTATACAAAAATACAACTAAATTTTGTATGCTGTCTGCCTTTATCCAGAGACATTGATAAACTTATTAGTTCTGTTTGTGTGGTATATGTACAGGTAAACACTTTTTACATATAATACCATGCCACTTCAAGCAGAGACAATTTTTTTTGACACGGATGCTTTTTATGTATTTATTTTTCTTGCCCAATTGCTCTGGCTATAACTTCCAGTATTATTGAATGGAAGAGACAAGTGTTTTTGGGTTGGTCTTGATATGTAGGAAAAGCTTTCAAGCTTTCATTGCTATGTTGGTTGAGTGTTTTTCCTGTATGGTATTTGTTTTGTTTTGCTTTGAGACAGGGTCTTTCTACATAGTTCTGGCTGTCTTGGAACTCCTTATGTACACCTGCACAGCCCCGAACTCAGAGATTCACCTGCCTCTGCCTCCCAAGTGCTGGGATCAAAGATATGTGCCACCAAGCCTGGCCTGTGTGGTATTTTTATGTTGACATAATTTCCTTCTATCCACAGATTATTACTTATAACATGAAAACATGTTAACTTAGCCAGGCACGTTGGTATGGACCTATTAGCCAGCATTCAGGAAGCAGAAGCAGGATGATCTCTAGGAATTCAAAGTCAGCCTAGGCTACATGGTGGGTACCAGGCTAGCTAGGGCTACATAGCAAGGCTCTGACTCAAAAAAAAAAAAAAAAAAGACCAAAACAAAAAACAAAAACAACAAGCCAAGTCAAGGCAAATAAAAGTATGTTAACTTTTGTCAAATGAGTTTTTGCAATTATTTAGAAGATCAGTGTTGTTTGCCACACTGATTTTTGTATGTTGGAACATCTCTGTATCTCAGAGATACAGAGATCAGAGTATACAACGCTTTCAGTGTGCTGTTGAATTCAGCTTGCTGTTTTTTGTTTTCAATGAAGATTTTTTGCGTCTATATTGCCAGAGATAATTTTTTTTTTGTGGCATGTTTTTCTGGCTTTGCTCTCAAGAGTAACGTTGGCCTCATAAAATGAATTTGGATGTGTTCCCTCCTCTTCACTTTTTTTTGGAAGAGTTTGAGAAGAATTGGCATTAATTCTTTTCAAAATGTTGGTAGAATTCACCAGTGAAGCCATCTGCTCCTGGGATTTTCTTTGTTGCAGGGATTTTTGATTGCTGCTGAAATCTCTTTAGTAGCTATAGCTGTTCAGATTTTTAAATTCTTCATAATTCAGTCTTGTTAGGTTATATATTTCTATAAGTTCACTCTTAAACAATTTTTGTCTTGTCATTTTTTTTTCTAATTCTTTTCTTCTGTAGTATCAGTTGTAATGCCTCCTCTTTCATTCTTGAGTCTATCTACTTGAGTCTTCTTTCTTGTTTTTCTTAGTCCAGCTAAAGGTTTATCAGTTCACTGAAGTTTTCAAAACATTATTTCTTAGTTTTTTTTTTCCTATTTTCAATTTCACTTATTTCTTCTGAAATAACTGACATATTGACTGTTTCCTCCTTCCTACTAATTTGAACCTGGTTCTGTTTTTTTACAATAGTGCCCTATGTATTTAGCTTGTTCATTTCAGATATTTTTTTTGTTTAAGTGCACTTTCATAGGTTATGATTTTGCCTTTATTTGTCTCAAGGTGTCTAGTTTTCATGTATCTATGAGTTTTCCTGTTTCTTTTTGCTATTGTTGTGTAGTTTCATTCCACTAACATCAGATATTTACTTGGCATGATCTGAGTCTTCAAGTTGTTAAGACTTGTTTTGTGACTGAACATGTGACTCTCATGAGAGTTGCTGCAGTTACACTTGAGAAGAATGGGTATATTGCTGTGGCCGAGTGAGCTGCTGTGCATGTCTAGTAGGTCTGTGTTCTGCTTAAGTCCCCTTTTGTTGTTGACCTATCTGGATGATACACACACTGATAAAATAGCCTGCTATTTTGTTTACTGTCTAATTCAGGTCTATCAGTGTCTGTTTCAAGCATTTGGTGCAAACATATTTATACCTTCCTGGTAAAATTATCCATTTGTTGTTATACACCATTCTTTTTTTTTTCTCTTGTGACAGTCTCCAATGAAAATTCTTAAATTCCTTTGGCTTTATTCACACTTCTCACTCCTAATTGGCTCCTTTGACTGGGTAATTTCAAGTAGCATCTCTTCCAGTTCACTGATTTTTTCTTTGGCTTCATCAGTTCTGCTGCCAAACCTACTACTGAAATTTTCATTTGAGTTCTTGCATCCTTCAGGTCCAAAACCAGTTTATGTTCTTTTTTATGCTTTCTATTTCTTTTTGAAATTCTCATTTCCATTTCCCAAGCTTGCAGAATATCTCTGTGATACTTTCAATTCTTTTTTGGTAATTTACATACCTCCATTTATTTATATAATTCTTATGAGTTTGTTTCTAGAGATTTAGTTTGTTCCTTTGATCATGCTGGGCCCTGGTTCTTCATGGTCTTTGTAACTTTGTTGGCATTCACACATTTGGAAAAAAAAAAAAAAACCCATGAAAACCAGCCACCTCTTCCAGTACTTTCAGACTAGCTTTGTATAAGATGAGACTTTTACCAATCAGTCCAGCAAGGGGTTCTGGGACCTATCAGCCCTTTTCTGTGGTATGTCAATAGATTCCCAGATTGGAGGGATTGGGAGGATTCTTTGCGCTAAGGAGCTGTTTATTCCTTCCTCTCCCCAGTGTCTCTTTACTGTAACTCAGGTCATTTCAAGCAGCAGGGCACAACCCAGCCGCTTCCCCCTTTTCCTCTCTCTCAGTGGTCCCTAGGCATCTAGAGTATTTGTGGTTCCATCAGTTTCCCAAGTCAGGCTAGAGAGAAATTGGCTGCCCCTCCCAAAAGCTGGAATGCTGGATGTGTGTTCCACTCTTCTCTTACCCAGAGGCCACTAAGCTATCTTGTCCCACATCAGCTATCCCCTAGGTCTTTTTCTTCTCATGGTCCCCATGCACATAAAGCATGCAAAGTCCTTCAAGACTCTAAAAGAAGTGACACAGGAAGCAGTTCTTTGGGCAGCTCTTCCCCAAAGTCAGATGTATGGTTCATTCTTTTTCCTTCCCAGAAAGAATCAAGTAGCTGGGAGTTTCCTCAGAAATTGATGTCCCCTCTAAAATTCATGCTGATGCAATCACAAAGACAATAATATTAAGAACTGGGGCCCTTGAGAGGTGACTAAATTATGACAGCCAGTCTCCTGAAGGAGAGCAGGACCAGAAGAAACTGGCCAGGCCTGTCAGGAGCGCTTCTGACACATGAGACACCTAGGTGGGAAGCTGAGGACGAGTGGGTCTCCTCCAGACACTGAGTCTCCGAGGAGCCCTTCCCAGCCCCCAGAAGGGTGAGAAATGAAAATGAACTTTATTCATGGATGATCAATCAGGTGTTTCGTTGTAGCAGGACAAATGACGTGAACTCTCTGAAAGGCTCTGACAAGAGGATGCACACGTTTTCTTGGTTGTTCTGTCTTTTTCCTTGGAACCCTCTCGCCAAGAGGCCTGCACCTGAACTGCTGGATTGATGTCTCTGGGGAGGAAAGAGGAGCTGGGGCTCCCTAGCCTAATGTCTTGCTATTGTTACTATTAGGCTGGCTCCCCTTCAGTTGGGCTTTCTTTTGAGACAGGGTTTCTCTGTGTAGCTCTGGCTGGCCTCGAACTCACAGAGATCAGCCTGCTTCTGCCTCTCAATTGCTGGAATTAAAGGCATGCACTACCACCACCCAGCTCAGTTGGGCTTTTTAATAATAAACTCTCATTGAACAATGGCCACAAAACTACCTGAAGGTAGGCAAATCTCAACCAAACTAATGGTGCTCTAGTCAATATGAATTATATGTAGACAAGATAGAAAAAACAGAAACATGTTAGGAAAGGGCATTCGTACAAGCTTCCTCACAAGTTTCCTTACAAGTAGTATGATAATTTTAAGTAAGTCCATTGGTCATTTGATGGAAATGGCTGAGCATATAAGGATGGTGGTCAGTTTTTGTATTGTACTAGAAAAAAGGTCAACTCATGAACTAGTCCAAGCACTTATCCATATAAAAAGACCCCAAATCTTTCCTACTGATTACTATTATAATCAAACAAAAGGAACAGAAGAATATAACAATAGTTTTTGTGATCTAAAGCCTTAATTAGCCTGTGCATCATAGGTGAGGTACAGTTCACTCAAACATAATTATTTATGTATTATTTCATTTTATTTTTGCCAACATGCTTGTTATGTAGAGCTTGAGGAGATGGACTCACATGTATTTTTATTGCCAACAGTACATAGATACTGATTGTGCAAACAATCTGTTCAGAGCCCTCGGAACCTTGTTCTGACTGTTAATATGATGCACATAGCTGTTATGACTGACAGTAGACAACTCAACTTTTAAAATAGCTTGAACACTCTGGACTCAGACTTTTCTTAGCCCTTACACATGAACAAGCACATTCTAGTATAAGCTAGAATTATTTTCTTTTTCTCATTAAATATATTTTCCTTTGGCTTTGAGTTTCCTTTGTATTGGTGGAGAATGAACACTAAGAATTGGGATTTTCATCCTCCAATGCATAAGACTATTCAATGTTTTAATATAAATGAATTATTCTACAATTTCTTTTTGCCAGGAAACAATTCAAACAGAAAACCCAGCTTACCTTCCTAGATTCAGGGTGTGATTTATCATGATGTGAGTAGATCCGATTGTACTCTTTCCATTTACCTTTAATTTTAGTTTCCAAACAATCTATGTCCCTCTCAAGGTTAAAAGCACTGAAAGTACACATGAGCGCTAAGGAAAATCTTAAAATTTCCTGAAATGCATTAGCTATCCTATTTCTATAACAAATACCATGTTTGTTTATGACGGTCTACATCATTAATCTAGATAAATACATGCACAAGTGAAGGGAGCTGGGTTTGCTGTGTTGCCCATTGCCCAGCAACCCATGGTTACAGCTGTTATGCAGTGGAGACTGGGCAGAGCCATAGAGCTTCTGTAGCATATGCTACTTTTTACACCAGCAGTGGCCCAGGCAGGACAGACGGAGAGCCCATGTTGACTGCTGGTTAACAGGTCAACTTTTGGGATACATTTTTAAAGAATTTTCCTTTCTTAAAATGTTAATGTTTGCTCCAATTTAAGTGATAGGTATGCACAAGCTTTAAAAATGGCATTTATGTGTTTAAAATATTTGAATTTTAAAGACAAAACTATACATGCCTATTTGCTATTATTGCTTAAAGGCAACTTTTTATGAACTTTGAAAAATTCTAATGTAACATGGTTACAATCACTAATATAAAAATGTTATAAATATATGCACAAAATAAAATCAGAAAGTGTCCTCAATTTCTAACTTCCTAGTTTTGTCCTGTGAGGTAACCACTCTTTCCTTTGTATTTTTAATATCATCTTCTTTACTAGTAGAAGTACTTTCAGAGAGAGCTGTAAAAAAAAAAAAAACCAAACTATAAATCTGATTCCAGTAAACAAACAAAAAACTTCAACCCTAAAACTCCAAACTTAACTCTTTAAAACTGCTATATATATATGTATATATATGTGACTATATAAAATGTATGTATATTATTATAAATAATTGACCCAAACAGTGTAACATAACAGAAATGATAAGATAAAGCAAAGAATTTTTTGTCAACTTAGTATTTAAAAACAAAGTTTTTGTTTTATTCTGGATTTTAATTTTTAAGGATGGGGCTATGTCAGGATGTGGCTCAGATAGGCCTAGACTAGAAAGTCTCAGCCTCCCACATGCTGGGATTACCCATGTGTGCTCCACACCTGGCTGGCAAATGGCTACTGAAACTTGCATTCACCAGTAAGTCTATTGCTGCAGGTAAGGCATGTTTCCTTTAAAGATTGGCTTAAAAAATAATATCATAGCAGTATTTCATGCTTCATTTAAAATTACAAGCACTGTTCTTTTTAGATAGACGAGTTTCTTCAATGGAAAACATGCTGTAGGTGTAGGAATTAGATTCTGTGCACTCCTCAGCTCACCAATCTGTTATTTGGCAGATGTGCATATGGGGTCCCTGCTCTGAATGCTGGCTGCTCGGCGGCATTTGTGCTGCAAAGAAGCTAAGACACACTCTCTGTCATCATCTGTCCTGTGACAACGGCAAGTCACTGTCTTTCTGAGTCAGCTGCTTTATTATTCATCTGGGCATACTTTCTAAAAGTATAAAGACAAGACAGATATATTCACTATACACACTGACATTAATAATTATGTAGAAGGGAGAGACCTGGGTCCAAGAATGGGAGGGAATACAATAGCTTTTGTCGCTAGGTCTCTTGAGAAGTTGGGGATAATTCATAAACAAAGGAAAAGTCTTTTTGATATTTAATGAAAGTGGTTATTTTATCTTTTACCCCTTTAAGGAGGAGTATGTAATTAGGAAGAATGAGATTCTATTTTCCCAGTTTTTTCCTTCTATATGAGAGCTAGCTTAAAACAATAAATTGGTATTTTTAATCCTCAAAATTCTCTATATAAAATGTAATTAACACCTGCCTTTCATAATTTAACAAAATTTTAAGTTATTGGTTATTATGGGTAACCACTTTCATTCCCCAAGGGAAAAAACTTCTATTTGTACTCATTTTAAAGTTAAAAAGGACTCTAAACACAAAGCCTTTTTCCCTCCCTCCCTCCCTCCCTCCCTCCCTCCCTTCCTTTCTGCCCTTTCATTTTCTTTTTCTTTCTTTTTTAAAGACAGAGTTTCTCTGTTTAGCCATGGCTGTCCTGGAATTTACTGTAGACCAGGCTGAAGATCCACCTGCCTCTGCCTCCTGAGGCCTGGGATTAAAGGCATCATGCCTGGCTGCCTTTTTTCTTAGACACCTAAAGCTGATGACACAGGTACTGAAGTTTCTTAAGGCTCAAAAAGTTAACTACAGTATAAAATTACTAAATTATGTACATTTTGATAAATTCTAAATCTACACAATAAATTGCTTGGATGTCAGTATTATAAAATTATGAATTTGAGCTCCTTTTGGACTTTTGTTATAAAAAGAAAATTCATTTTAAATATGTGACCAATTCAAGCCTTCTCAGAAATAGTTTATCAATTATGCTTTTGTTTTAAAGAAAAACACAGTATTAATAAAAAGCCAAAACATTGATCTATTTTCATATGCATGGCCTAGTGATTACCCAAGTGAGAGGTGCTGGGTTAGACAAGGCTTTTATCTTGTTCTTTCACACTTCCATATCATTTTACAGATTTCTCAGTGTAGACTGCATTATGCTAGGTCTCCTCACCTTTGAACAGAGACTTGTGGGTTGTTGAGAACTTTTGACACAGCAACCACTTGGAATACACATGGGATAGCCTATCCCACAAGACTGGCCATCTAAAAATCACAAAGGGGGCTCAGTGGGTTAGTGCCTGTTGTGTGAGCATGAAGACCTGCGTTCAGATCCTCAGCCACACACAAAAGCCAGGTGTGATGGTGTGCGTCTGCATGCTTAGAGTTGAGGGGATGAAGACTAGTGGATCCATGGAGCTCCCTGGCCAGCCAATGTAGCTGATAGTAAGGTCAAAGTTCACTGAGAAATAGTCTCAGAAAATACGGTGGAGCAGATGGAGGAAGACACTTATCAACCTCTAGCCTCTACAAACACACACATACATGTGTACATACCCACACGTATACACACATGCACATGTGAAAGGAGAGGTCACAAATGATCCCATTATCATTCATAACTTTTCTGTGTGCTCCCTGCACCTTGCTTTCCTTTTTCTTCCTTTTAAAACTGTTACAATACTATTTCTGTGGCTTCTCTTTCACCCATTTGTATCTGGTCTGTATCATCTTCCCTAAGTCCGTCTCCTACTGAGAAGTTTTCCGACTGTCCTAGATCGAGACCCTGAGTTATGGTCTCAAACTCCCTCTCCCCATCCCAATAGTCCCAGTTTGTTTTTCTCAGTTTATGAATTGCTTTTCCATTGCAAAAACACTTACTTATTCAGCCCAGATTTCCCCAATTTCAATCTCCCCCTCCTCCTCCTTTTTGACTAACATAGTTTTTAATCATGTCCATTTCCCCCTCCAAAGTCTTCCTGCAGGTGGTGATGACACACACTTTTAATCCCAGCACTCAGGAGGCGGAGGCAGGTGGATCTCTGTGAGTTCAAGGCTAGCCTGGTCAACAGAGATCCAGGACAGCCAGTGAAACCCTGCCTTGAACCCCCCCCCCCCAAAAAAAAGTCTTCCTGATATATCATTTGTAGAATCTTAGATTTTTTCCCCCAAAGGATAGAGGCACTAACTTTTTTTTTTTTTTTGAGACAGTCTGTTGTCCTGTCTGGCCTGGAACTCACTATGTAGACCAGGCTGGCCTCAAAATCATATAGAAATCTGATTGCCTCCCAAGTGTTGGGATTAAAGGTTTGTGCCACCAGCCCCAGCTTAACATTTACTCTAAACTATGTGAATGTTTCTTGGGGATTTTGCTCTGTGTCTAAACTACTACTGTCAGCATAACTACAACAGCATAGAGAATTGTAGATTGGTATTCTTGACTTGATGAGCCATCCCTGATAACAATGATGACTACATGAGGCCTGATGACAGGCTTCAGCAAGTGGGCTCAGATACTTGCCAAGTGTGTGAGAAATGTACCCTAGCCATCACCTTAGTCTCCACGAGAGAAGCCTGAAGACAAAGGTCAGGAAGGGCCTTTGCTAAGAGGTAAGTGTTTTCGGTATAGGAGTGTCAGCTCCTGAAGCCAGAAACTGATCCAAAGACTATGCCTGTAGGAGTCAAAGGCTAGCTAGCAACCTGCTCCTGTTCAGCATCGGCATACGCAGAGAACACTCTGCGCTGTCTCGGTGTCCATGGAGCAAGACAGAACAGCAGCGGAAGGCAAGGCAGAGAAAGGGCGCGGCAAGCAGGCTGCATATCCAGATGTTTTGGATGCAGGAATTACTGCAGGAAAAAATGAATGAACTGCTCTTGACTCAGCTTGCTGGTGTTCTACCCAAGATGGCAACCTTTCTTATCAGGAGAACCCATCAGCAAGAGGCAGGGGAGCAAACCTCTGTGCAGGGCCCTCTGAAAGGCAATCTCAAAGGTAGTCAGAAAAGTAGCCATAATCAAGTCAGCTCTAACAGGAGCTGTAAAGAAACAGGCAATGTGTCTGCTGCTTTGTCCTAGAGTGACACACTGGGGACTAAGTCATAAATGGAGAGAGAGTCAGACTCCACTCCAACCCCTTTGCCATCTCTAATAGTGAGGTCCTGCATTTGGTAAACAGCAGGTGAGATTCTAGCCTGCATTCTGGATTTCAGCTTTAAACAACACTAAATATTAATAAGCATCTGACCATAAAGCTGTGTATGTGGTAAAGTTATACACATAGAGCAAAGTGGAGAAGTCACCCTGAGTTGAATTTCTCAGCCAACTGGTTAAAAATGGTGACCTTGGTTTTTTATTTTCTGCTTTTACAGGGCATCATCTATTCTATGGAGAAAATCAGTGAAGGAGTGGATGAGATGGCCAAGCGTGTAGTGCTATTCGCCACAAAGCCGGGCGATCTGAATTTGATGCCTGAGACTCACATGGTGGATGGAGAGAAATGATTCTTGCCAGTTCTCTGACTTCCATACATGTGCCTACACACACACACACACACACACACACACACACACACACACACACACA
>CABHPH010143252.1:21559-39523 GCA_902168325.1 Peromyscus nudipes
TCTATCTATCTATCTATCTATCTATCTATCTATCTATCTATCTATCTGAGGTAGAGTTTTGTTAGGCAAAAATTTTTTAACATAGGTTTAAATATGGGGTTTAATATAAAGAGTTGTGCTTAGGGGAGCATAGTGCATACTTAAGTATGGGCGCAGGCTTCCCAAGACAGAGTACATGTCTTAATAACTGCCATACATACAATTTTGGTGGACACTGAGGTTATAACCTAAAGGGCTTCTAAGGATTTTTTTTTTCCTTTTCAGTAATGAGATAGTAGGGCAGCTCAACAGACTAAGAAGGGGTGAAGGAATACTTACTAGATGAGGTCACAAGGGGGTTGAGGCATGTTTTTATTGTAAACAAGTTTATAGTCTGACTTGAGAGATTTACAGAAAACTGCAGATTTTATAGGTAGGACATAATATGGCCATAGTGCACTCCTGGGCCTTAAGCATGGTTTGTTGTTATTTTAGCATTCTTACTTGAAGTATCTCTATGTAAAGGGAATACTGTCTGCATGGGGGCCATCTTCACAGCATTTGCTGTTGTGCTAGCCTTTTTGATTCTCGGCTGCTAGTAGACTTTCCTTCTGGAGGGCTCTTTCCTTTTCCGTGTCCCCTCAGCTTTCCCTGTCTTTCCAGCCTGGGCTTGGGCAGTCTTTCCTGATCAGTCCCTACTTTTCTCACCATCGCCTGCCCCAGGCTCATGCTGATGCCAGTCAAGCTCTACCTAGTGAGGGAAGCCAACCTCCGGGGATGCTAGTCTAACAATATTTTGATACATGCCCAATGACTACTTTTATTTTTTATTTCATTCAGTAACCTTTTCCTGATCCTCCTGCTGTTACCTCCCAAGTGTTGGGGTTACAGGTACACAGTATACCTGACCTTTTGTTTTTTGGAGACAGGATCTTGCTATGTAGCTTGGGCTGCCCTGGAACCTATTATGTAGACCACAGTGGCCTCAGTTGCCCCAAGCACAGCACCTTCCTGCTTTAGCCTCCCAAGCATCTTGGTCACAACAACTGATTTTAGCATATAGTTTTGAAAAAATATTTATATGTGTTTGTGTAATTGTTGCCATGTGTTGTATTAAATCTAATTTCTTTCTTCTCAAACTCAGCTTGTGACAAGTATTAGATTTTAAATAAGAAAATCCCTATCTGAGTTAGAAAAGTAGCTCTTCTGCCTCTCTATTCAAATAGCAGTTGATGTCAAAATATGAAATGTGTGGTAAGGCTGAATGTTCCCCAAAGATGTTCACATTCTAATCCCTGACCCTGCAATACCTTACATTACTGTACACAGTAGAGAGAAACTAAGGTTACAGACGTTGTTGTTACTAGTCAGTTGGCCCTAAGTCAGGAAGATGATTCCGGTTTATCTGGGTGATTCTGTGTGGTCACAAGGGTCCTGAAAGTAAAAGAGGGGCAGAAGAGAGAACTAAATAGTGATAGCATGAGGACAACCCAGTCCAACACAGCTGGCTTTGATGTATAGGAAGAGGCTATAAGCCAAGGAATACAGGCAGCTTCTAGACTCTGAAAGAGCATAGCAATGGATCCTTCCCTGGAGACCCCCAGAAAGTACATGGACCTGTTAACACTTTGATTTTAACCCCATAACATTAATTTTGGTCTTTTGCTCACTAGATATGAAAGCACACTATATTGTTAAAGCAATTAAGCCTATGGCAATTCTGTCATAGTAGTGGTAGGGAACTAATAGAGTACTTAAATAATGCCACAGTTTTGCAGAAACATAGTTTTAAGAAGTCACAGTGTGAATAACATTGGAGAGATTTCAATTGCACTGGGTATAGAAGTCAAGATGAAATACACAAATTTTATCATTACGTTCTCATTATTTACATTTTTTAATTGGTTAGGAACAATGTTAGTAATTCATGCTTTAGTCACTAGAGATGCCTTATTTGTAAACATGGTAAGATAGTCAAAATAACTTTATTTATAGCAGATGGTTTCTTCTTCTTCTTCTTCTTCTTCTTCTTCTTCTTCTTCTTCTTCTTCTTCTTCTTCTTCTTCTTCTTCTTCTTCTTCTTCTTCTTCATATTACTATTATTATTGGGCTTTTTTAAGACAGAGTTTCTCTGTGTAGTCCTGGCTGTCCTGGAACTCATTGTGGCCTCTAACTCACAAGATCAGTCTGCCTCTGCCTCCCTGAGTGCTGGGATTAAAAGTGTGTGCCATTACCGCCTGGCTATTTAAACATTTTTTCAGACAGTCCTGAAACTAACTATGTACCCAGGGTGGTCCGGAACTCATGTAATTCTCCTGCCTTGGCCTCCCTTGTGCACCCTGCATCTCTCCTCTGTCATCTGTTCTGCCTGCAATGTTCTCTCTTCTTCTCTTCTCTTCATTCCACACGAACTGCCCTTCATTAACCATCCACGGTCTCACAGTCTGGAACTCGACCTTAGCCTCAACTGTATGGTATTCTGTAGTCGACTGTTACTCAATATCATTTCAGGTTTGTTTGCTTTGTTTCCCTATGGTAGATGGTTTCATGTGCTTTACTACGACGCACTCTGTTTTTATGTCAGAACTTCCTAAAATACAGTTAAAAACAACCAACCAAATGAACTAAGTCAAAGGAGGCTTCCTTCCATCTGAAAAGTACTTGTTTTCTCCGTTTCTAGGTACCTCCTTCCCTAGCACTGTAAGGTTGGCTGAGCGGATTTACCTCTAGAGTTATACTTTATCTAGCTGAAGAAACATGATATAAAAGATGTGATACCATGTTCAAGGGGTCCTGGCCTCATGCTGCGGAACAGACGTCTATAGATTGGTGTCTGTCATTCACTCTACGGCTTCCCCCGACTGCTTATATGACCTGGGAACTCTGAAACCTTCACTTGTGTTACTGATACAGGATTTCTTGTTCAGATATTTCTGGCAAGAAATGATTGAGGCAGAAGGTTTTCATCAACATTCAATAAAGAAAAAGTTAGAACCAACAGATAAAACTTACTATTACTAGTTTACACCATGAAATATTAACAGCACAAAATGTTAATTAATTTCTAATTCTCTATTCTATTATTTAGATTTCATGAAGGTTGATTGGATTTGATCCATCATTTTATGGAAAATTAATTATTCCAAATACATGCACCACTTTATGCAACCTGCCTGATTTGCATTGAGGAAAATTCAGCAGAAGTAATTGAGGCACAAGCAAATACTGGCACTGACTGAACTCAATTTTCATTCCAAATTTCTGCAAAATCCCAAGGCACAACAATATCAGATGCAAGGGGGAAAACAAACAAAAGCAGTGTGAAAAGGGAACATGAAGAGAGAATATTACAAGAATCAGAGAACAAAGGGATTGCAAAACTATTTCAGTGCCTAGATGAGCAGTGAGGGCTTCATTCAGGCAAGGTGGGAGAAGATATCATATGGCATCCTGACAACTGATGTCTTCATTTAAATGTAAGAATTTACATTCTAATTAGAAAGAATTTACATCTTAATCAGAGCAGCTGTATTATCTTGTTACTGTTTTTTTCAAAGGTAATGAACTACAGTACTGCTGTGCCTTTTCAACCAGAAACTAAACAGACAGCATCCAGTGTTATTTTATAGCTTACCTGCTGTAAGCTGTTATTAATATTTTTGAAGATTAAATCTTAACTAGAATCTTTAAAAAATGAAAATGTATTTGACATCACTAGAATAGTGCAAGGCTTGATTTGAAGTATTTAAACAAACCCATTCCATCTTCTGTATTAAGTGTACTTATTTATCAAGTTAATAGCAGCCTCTTCTGATTTATTAATACAATGTCGTTTTCAATCAGGAGGATGTGGCAGGAAACTCTGAAGCAACTGCATCCAGGCAAAACCTTCTCAGATTCACCCTGGGCTATGAGAAATACTTCCTAAATGCAAGCTTTGCCTTATCCAAACCACTTCAATCATTTTCTTTTCTCTCTCTGATGCTTAACAAGGAAAGGCAACAAGATATTTTTTGCTTGCATTTTAGATGACTTTGTTAGTATTGCATTAATAATACTTCAGACTCAATATTTTAAAAATACACACAACTCAATGGCATCGGTATTGCCACAGGTTGTGAGATTAAAGTGAAGAACACATTTCCCCACTCTTCCACCCCAGGTTGTTCCGAGTGACAATAACTAGACTTAAGGACAGGTATTTGGTGGTATCTGTGCAGAATCAAGCCCGTCAGTCACATGGGAATCAGCCTGAGCTCACTGACCCATGGTTTAGAAGAAATTGGGCTTGGCCTAAAAGAAATCAAGCAGGAGAAAATTACTAGTGTTAATAAAAATGTAAAATGCCACCTTTGTCCCCAGCACTATGCATCTTCAGGTTATTGATACTTATTTTCATCAGCTGCATCATTAAAATGGAGCTCTAGTATGAGCCAACCTGATGACAATTTACAGGTTTACCATTTAACTGGTTAGGTAATAACAATTGTTTTATAATGTAAAGGCAAACAAAAGGCCTAAAGCTGTACCTACCTGCTGATTAAATAAATGACTGACTTGTTAAGTAATTCAAAACATTAAGAAAAAAATCACTGAGTCTAAAATAGCGATGAGAGACCTTTATCTTATCACAGACTTTATGGATCCACACACATAGAAGAAAAGCAGATTTTGCTTTATTTTTTAAAAAGAATAACACAATAATTCTAGGTAGATTAAAAAAAATGACTGAATTAATCTTAAGGAGGAGTTTTCCTAACCTGCAACAAAAAGGAGATAATTATTAGTTTCTTGCTACCTGTTCTTGTATTTCCACTATTAGAAGTATATAGAGGAAATGAAATGATCAGATGGGCCTGGCTGAATTACTGGCTCTGAGAGGTGGCTTCATGTTGCTGTCAGAAACCGTCAGATCACTTCTGCAAGGCTATTTTGTCTATGGCTCCTCTGCATGATGTTATGAGGTTACTTAATGACACATGGCACAGACTGACATCAGTTTCAAAGGTGTCCCAGAGAAGTTTCTGATTACTCTTATGCTTCAGGGAACCTCTCTACCTTTCTATAAAAATTCTCTGAAAAGAAATACATTTTATATTTCATACTTACATCTACTGTAAGTTTAACATAACACACTTATACTCAGCATGCACCAGAGTATTATCACACCATCATCAACTTTGTGCTTGGCCTCATGTTTACATAATCATAAGAGCTCATGTCCAGTGAAGAGTTAGATGTGATAATCCATGGGGAATTTTACTTTATCCTTTTCCTTTCCCTTTTGATTTGAATTATCATAGTTGCTTCCTAATTAGATTCCAGCTCAGGCCTGTGGGCTCAGTTGGCAGTGTATGATCCTGGGTTTGAACCCTCGTGGTGGGGTGTGCCTGTAATTCTGGCTCCTGGGAGGTGATAAGAAGTTCAAGACAGCATCAGATACATAGTGAGGTGAGGTCAGCTTGGGATAGATACAACTCCGTCCCATAGGAAACAAACCAAAATAGAAACCAGCTCACAGTTGGTCTTGCTATCTCATTCTTAGATATTGGTAGTTGGCGATGTCAATGGTTTTATGGAGCTGCCAGCCTAAAGTCAGGGGAAGTTAAGGGAAAGAATGCACCAGAATTTTCCAGTCTACTTCTTTATAATGATAGTAACTAAACCTAGGTATTGGAAATTGGTAATATCATTGCAAAATCAAGCCCATTGTTCATAAGAGCATCAGCCTAGACTCACTGACACATGGTCTACTGTAAGCTCCATTAGTCACAGGATGCAGAAATGATGTGGCTGCTATTCTTGAATCTTTACTCTTTGGGTCTTATTCTTCTCAGCTATGACATGTGAGAAGTTTGTTAGTGGCCTCCTTTTCCCTAAAGTTTAGTTGACTCTAGTCTTAATCATCGTTTCTATTTGTTGGTATTAGTTATTTTATAACTAATTTATGTCTTACTCTTTTATCAACAACAACCCAAAATACGTTTCTCTTCTTTCTGTCCATCTAAATCCTGATCATTTGAAGATCCTTTTCCAGTCTCATCCTGCACTCAATAAATTAGAAAATATATGCTGGGATGCAAGGAATGAATGAGAGAAACAAAGATAAAGTCCATTTGCAAGCCCACCTGTAGTTGGAACCTTACTCTATGTTTTGGTTTTCTTCATTATTTTTCTTTGGCATTGCTAGTACCCAATGGTTATAACCTTACACTCTTTTTGAGACTACTCTGCTATTGGATTCCTCCTTAAAATTGCCTTTTCGTATCTTGTTATATTTTTCTCCTCCTCCTCCTTGTCTTCTTCTTTCTTCTCCTCCTTCTCCTTCTTCTTCCTCCTCTCTCCTTCTTTTTCTTTTTTCTTTTCTTTTCTTTTTTTCAAGACAGTGTTTATCTGTGTAGCTCTGCCTATCCTGGATCCCGCTCTGTAGGCCAGGCCAGCCCTGAACTCACAGAGATCTGCCTGCCTTTGTCTCCCCAGTGCTGGTATTAAAGGTATGTGCTGCCACTACTGGGCAATCTTGTTACATTCTTAACATATAAGCATCAGTATGCTTTATTAATTTAATAAAATAATGATGTAAGGATGCCCCCCCCCCAGGACAAGCATGGCCATGGTTCCCCCTTTTCTAGATAAGTGGTTGGCATAATCATGCTACTTTTGTTTAACTCTTCTATTTTAATCCTGTAAATTTTGTGTCTTCTAGGATCTATGACAATTTCAGATTAAACTCCTCCTGATGCAGGGATTCTAGTCAACTCCTACAGAAAATCCAAAGAGTCTTCTCTAAGCATTAGATGAAATAGGGAGCGAGTCTTGTGGTGCCTCTTAGGCAGAGACTATACCCCTTGTCAGCATGGATATAGTTATTGAGGGCCAGCTGACCATCACCCCTCTGTTCCCCCAAAAGATTTCTGGTACCCACAGGTATTATGGGGAGTTGAAGCAGGAGTGTGGGTAGAGAGAGGTACCAAGACTGATGCATAAGAGAAGCCAGTTGGCAGAGAAAGACTGTAACCTGACCCCAACCTGGGTCCAAATAAAAAACAGAGCACACATGAGGAAAAACCTGCTGTATACTCCACAAGGCAGGTACTACATGAAAATGTAAAAAGTCAGAACATCTGGGAGAAGTTTGTTGAGCGTGTTCTGTCCACTGGCCTACTTCCACCCTTGGGATGTTTTATTCCTTTCCCAATAAACTCTCAATTGCTATTAAAAAAAATGAAAGAAAAAAATATCAGAAATTGGAATTGTTTAGTGTTTTAAATTGCTGAAAGGAAAGTATTTACAATAAGGGACAGTAAAAGATTGAGTTAAACTATTTTTAACATGAAATAATAAGAAATCAGAAAACAACAGATTAATTAAAAACAAATACAGGACTATGCCATGAATTTATGAGTTTATTAGCATACATTAGTGACACAATTAATTAACTAATTCCGAGAGAGGGTCTCACTATGTAGCCCTGGCTGGCCTGAAAGTCTCTATATAGACCAGGCTGGCTTTAAACTCACAGAACTGCATTCCTTTGCCTTACAGTGATTAAAGGCCACCACATCTAGTCTTTTACAGAAATTCTTTAAAAATCTATTGAAGAGCCAAGACAATGATCCTAGGTAGTCACTGTGTTCTCCAAAGCCATAGGGAGACCTAGTCCTGCTCTCTTCCTGGGAGCACATCACACTCATCACCTGGAATCTCTAGTGTCAAGGTAACAGTACACAGGAAAAAGAAATGGATCTATCTTCCTCTTAAATACTAAACAAGAGCCAAGGGGAGAATGGTGCAACATTTAAACATTTTCACACCCCACACAACCTCGCAAAACAGCTCAGACACGATGTGCTTTATAAATCACACACAGGACACCTTTACTGTAAAATCAAGATCAGCAAAGGAGACAGAGGCTGCTAGGCAAAGAATCAATTAGAGAACACAGAACAAGTTCAGCTGACTAACAAACAGAGCGCACACAATTGTGAAAGGAAAATGAGCCTAAAAGATGGATGCATTTTTCCAATGTGGGGAAGTCAAAGGAGGAAAGAAAAGTAAATATCAGAGAAAAGCCAAACACCTGCCTACTAGGTAATGCAGAAGAGAAGGCAGAGAGGGGAGGAGGGAACATTCAGATCTCAAAGGGGAAGTAGCCATGTTAAGACCAAGAGTCTTAGCACAGGGAGAAAACAAGCCTCCATCAGAGCTTTACAGGAGGTGCCCGGCAGACGGCTCAGTTGGTAGAGTGTTGTCTCACAAGCATGAAGACTTGAGTTTGAGTGCCAGAAGCCATGGAAAGAAGCCAGGAGTGGTGCTCTAAGCTTGTAGTCTTAGTGCTGGGGAGACAGAGCCAGGCAGATCCCTGGGGCATGTTGGCCAGTTGGCTAGATCTACTATGCTAGTGAGATCTACATGCTGGTGAGATCCGGCATCAAAACACAAGGATGAAGAAACCAAAATGCACAAACAAACCAACAGAAATGCACTTGGGGAATCACACACAAGGTTGTCCTCTGGCACACACACACACACACACACACACACACACACACACCACAGACATACACAGACATATGCATGCATACACACAGAGACACAGACACACACCCTATACAGACATGCACACTCACACTCACAGATATACAGACACAAGCACACATAAACACAGAGAGACATACACACACCCTATACAGACATGCACACTCACAGTCACAGACACAGACACACGCGCACACACACACACTTCTACCCCATCAAGGTCTCAACTCTTCATGATATAGAAAATATAAAGATAAGTGAGACCCACTGAATATGTGAAATAAACTGATTTTATCATGAAAAAGAAAACTTATTAAAATCAGCAACGAAGACTGATGCTTAATTTTGCCAACATATTTAACATTATACTGTCAATCTTTGACAATACACTTGGACAGCAAATGTCATACAGCAAAATGTCAGGGAAGAGAGAATCCAATGAGCATAAAGCACAAGAAAGACTCAACAGAGGAACTTAGCATTATGGAATGGCTCAACAGGTGAGTAGATAGAAAACAAACACTAAGATAGCAATAAAGAAAGATAATGAACCCCCAAAAGGCTCTGCTCATAACAGAAAAGACACCAAATTCTTAAGAGAAAATCTGGTATGAAACGAGGAAAGCCTACTCTCTCCTTTCTCTCTCCCTTCCTTCTTCCTTCTTTCCACCTTTAATTTTCTTCTCTTTTTCCTCAGAAGACAGGGTCTTTATGTATCCCTGGCTGTCCTGGAACTTGCTATGTAGACAAGGCTATCCTCAAACTCACGGAGATCCACCTGCCTCTGCCTCCAGAGTGCTCTACCACACCTTTCTAAGAATTTACTTAATACTAAATGGAAATACAAGGGTAAGGAAACGGGTGACAAAACTATGGTACTCATCCTTACAGAGTTTAAAAAAGACCCGACAAAGACTTCTAGACCCAGATACAAAGTGTAAGCATTAGGAAATTATGGTGCTATAGGTGCAGAAAGACACTGGCTTAGAGAAGCTGCGGAAGGTGACCCTGTGTCAAATTTCCTTCTGAGCTTTCAGATAGGGTAGGAGGGAGTGCAAATGCTTTGTGGGAGACTCAGCAGTGAGTATGAGGGCCTTGCTGGTGAAAAGAACAGTGCTATTTTAAGGAGCCCAGACTAAACTTTTAAAGGACCTAGTCATGCTATTGTATATGCACTCATTTAATTCACAGTCTGTATGATTTACAGCTCAGATGATTTACAGAGTTTGAAATAGGATAATTGTCTTGGGCTCAACATAATAACAATATTGTAAGAGTTGGGTTAAAGTCCTAGAGAGGTGTTTTAAGAATGGAAACAGGTTGGAGTGATGAGGCCACAAGCTAAGAGGTACTGGTGCCATCTAGAACTGGAAGAAGAAACAGAGTCTCCTGTTGACCTTCCAGAAGGTTCAAGTTTTGTTTCTACACTGACTTTAGTCTAATGAGACTAAATTTTAGACTTCTGACCTCTAGTATTATAAAGTTCATGCTATTCCCTAAGCTACTAAACTTGTGGAGAATTACAATAGCAGCAGTAGGAAACTGATATAGAATTAGTCATGTATAACCCATATAAGTAAAAAGAAATATGGACTACTCAAATAGACTGACTGATTCTTACCTTGAAAGTATATGAATACATGTGAATTAGTAAAGACAACATAAAACACTAGTGCTGTGGAATAAACGGCAGTAATGTCATAAATCATTAAATTTGATAAACTTAGGACAAAATATTCTTTTGCCATTTATTTTAATTTCTTTTTCAGATGAGGTCTCTCATATAGTTCTGACTGTCCTGGAACTCACTCTGTAGACCAGGCTGTCCTTGAACTCACAGAGATCCACCTGTCTCTGCCTCCTAAGTACTGGGATTAAAAGCATGTGCCACAATGCCCAGCTGTCATTTATTTTTAATAGGTTACATGGTGAATTTAAGCCTTTGATTAGTTACTATTTCTGGGAGACTATCTAGGATATTAGTATTCCTACTTATAATAATTACGTTTCGATTATTCATAGGACAAATGTCATATATGTATAGAAAAATAATTCTGAACATTTGACAGAATTTGACATCCTTCCTTTGAAAGAAAAATTTAAAAGAAAATATAACCATTATTCTAATTCATTAAGATAGGTAATAATAATCATATAAAAGTAGGAGAGAAAATTTAATGTTTATAACTTTTAAAGAAATTATTGAAATGCCTAAATAGATTCTGAATTGTACTTCAAATATGTACAACAATTTAAAAATATTTGTATATTTAAAAAATCTTATGAGTATTTTGCTTGTAGTCATGTCTATGAACCACATGCACTGAGTGCCCTTAGAGGCCAGAAGAAGGTATCAGGTCCCTGGAACTGGAGTTACAGAGAGTTGTGAGTGCCGTGTCGGTGCTAAGAACCAAGCCCAGGTCCTCTGCAAGAGCTGCAAGTGTTCTTAACCACTGAGCCATCTCTCCAGCTCTACAACAATGATTTTAAACTCAGGCTGGTTTCAATACAAAATTGTTACCAATAAATCAGTTGAGTATAATTCATTTATATGATGACTTTGAGACTTTTATCAGAAGAATCTTTAGGTCTTATCCCATTTTATATTAAATAAAAGTTTTCTTTCATTTAAATTGGAATTTGTTCCAAGAAGTAAAAACAGGAGTTTTGTATCTTCTGTTTGAATCAGATACATTAAAAAAAAGCAAGATCTCAAATGATAGGAGATACTTTGCCTGATGCATTTGCAATAAACAGCTGCATTAAAGCTAAATGTATTGTTTTGAAGTTTTGATCACCACTGAAGCTGGAGAAAATGCACAGATGGTGGGGGCCATAAAAATATAATTAAGGTTTGCAACATTGTCTTTACCAGTTTTCAGAGTGCTGAGTGTGAGAGCAAACACCGTCTTGAAGCGAAGTTCTACGTGTACATATGAAAGCCAGCACAGACAGTCGCCCCAGACAGTCCAAGTGAAGGCCTTGCTTGAAACAGAATTAATGTAAGGGAGGGTATCTTAGCCTAAGGAAAACCAACTGCACCAATTCCTTTTCACTTATATACTTCGCTTTCTTCAAAAATATAAACTGAGCTGGAAGATGGCTCAGCACTTAGAAGCACTTGCTGCTTTTACAGAGGACCAGAGTTCAGTTCCTAGTACCCAAAACCGGAGGCTCACAACTGTAACTGTAACTCTAGCTCCAGAGGACACATCACCCTCTTCTGCCCTCTTCTGGCATTTGTACTCACACAGATAGATACACATACTTATAAATAAAAACAAAATGAACCTTATAAAAATAAAATGTGGCCGGGCAGTGGTGGTCCATGCCTTTAATCCCAGCACTCGGGAGGTAGAGTCAGGTGGATCTCTGTGAGTTCAAGGAGATAGGCACCAAAAACTACACAGAGAAATCCTGTCTCGAGAAACCAACATAAATGAATGAATGAATGAATGAATGAATGAAAATGTGACACAGCAGCATGTATAACCACCAGAGAGACTGTAGACTTACCCTGGGACAGCTGGGTAATGATCTGGCTAAGGTCCCTGGAGAGAAGACACTAGGAAAGACATTCTTTTGAGGTTTCTTTTTTTTTTTTTTTTGTTTTTTTTGAGACAGGGTTTCTCTGTGTAGCTTTGGGCCTTTCCTGGAGCTAACTTGGTAGCCCAGGCTGGCCTCGAACTCACAGAGATCCGCCTGCCTCTGCCTCCCGAGTGCTGGGATTAAAGGCGTGCGCCACCAACGCCCGGCTCTTTTGAGGTTTCTTTTTGTATAGTTATTTCCTGTTTCAGTAAGTGGAGACTGACATCAATCATGTAACTGCCTCACACCCTCTCCTGAATGAAGCAACAACTAAGTTAAATTAGGTTAAAAATACACTTAATCTGGATTTTGTAAAACAAAGATTTAGTCATGTTTTGAAAAACATCATTTTGGTTACTTGCAATTGCTTAAAACTGGCAGAGCCATACACATGCTAAGACATTAAACCTGAGAAGCTGCCGTAGTTCTTCCCAACCTCTGGGGAACAACTAGCAGTCACAACTGAACTCCAGAGAGCTCCCATGCCGCATCTCCATTTTAGTTTCCTGTGTCAGTCACATAGCAGGCCATGTGGGCCAAGACACTGGGGTACATGGAGGCCGACAGGGATCCCAAGAAATTAAACACAAAGTGTGGTGTTATTGTGTTCCCCAAAATATTGTGTATGCTAATAAACTTATCTGGGGTCAGAGAACAGGACAGCCACAATATTAAACATGAGGATAGGCTGTGGTAGCACACGCCTTTAATCCTAGCATTCCAGAGACAGAAATCCCTCTGGATCTCTGTGAGTTCAAGGCCACATTGGAAATGGCCAAGCATGGTGACTCACGCCTTTAATCCCAGAAAGTGAGCCTTTAATCCCAGGGAGTGGTGGTAGAAAGCAGAAAGGTATATAAGGCGTGAGGACCAGAAACTAGAAGCATTTGGCCTGGTTAAGCATTTGGCTGGTTAAGCATTCAGGCTTTCAAGAAGCACAGTTCAGCTGAGAGCCATTCGGATATGAGGACACAGAGGCTTCCAGTCTGAGGAAACAAGATCAGCTGAGAAGTTGGCCAGGTGAGGTTAGCTGTGGCTTGCTCTGTCTCTCTGACCTTCCAGCATTCACCCCAATAACTGGCCCCAGGTTTGACTTTATTAATAAGAACTTTTAAGATTCATGCTACAACAAAGTCACAGGACCCTCTGCATGTGCCATGCTTCGCAAGTCAATTAAATACAATAATAACATATAAGCAGAAGCAACACCAAGTGTAGGTGGTAACTTGAAGCTGTTGCCCATGCAGGCAGCCACCCAAAGTCACAAAACGAAAGGTGTGCTGGTGTGCCAACTCATCGGCAGTGCTAAATAGTTTTTCAGTGCTTTCTATGTATTTCACCAAATTGTGTTTAACATGGATAATATCATTTTCCTCACAAAAATTTAAGCAGGAGCTTTTGTATTAACTACTTCTAGTAACCTTTTGATATAGACATTGTCATCTGCAATTTATATGTAGAAACAAGTTTAGAAGGGACTTTTCAAGAGGTCACATACCTAATAAAAGGTTGTAGCAAATTAAAACCTTTCAGGGATTTTCCTGATGTCAGAATGATGCTTAAGATTTATTTAACATATGTTAAGTTCCTTCTAAGGTTAGGATTAAATGCTAAGTAATGTCTATAATAAAAGTCAAAGACCTACATGCAAAACCGTGAGTCAGATTTTAAAGAATATATATGTACAGTGGTAAAATACAAGAACATAACATTTATCATGTAAGCACCTCTAAAGTGTATAGCTTAGTGGCGTAATGCATGGTCACATTGTTGTGCAAGTATCAGCACTATTAATTTTTCAGACCTGTTTCACCTTCTAAACTGAACTTCTGCAGTCATTAAACAAGTAGTTCTCAACATGTGGGTTGCGACCCCTTTGGACCCACACATCAGATATTTACATTACGATTCATAACAGTAGCAAAGTTATAAAGAAGCAATGAAATAATTTTATGGTTGGGGTCACCACAACATGAGGAAGTATATTAAAGGGTTGCAGCATTAGGAAGGTTGAACCATTAAATAGCTCTCATTCCTCATTCGTTCCCCTATGTCTAACTTGATTTAAACATTACACAATATACATATGTATTAAAACACCACACAATATCCTATTTATATGCAAATTGTTATAAATTTTGTTAATTTTTGCAGTACTGGAGATTGAACTCAGGGCTTTGCATATGCTAGGCAGTTCAAACACTTAGTGGTGGTATCCACAAGCCCCTGTTTTATTTATTTTGGAGACAGAGTCTAACTAAGCAGCTTATATTGGCCTTGAAATCACTATGTAGTCCAGGTAGGCCCTGAACTTGGGACTGTTCTACTTCATACTCCAGAGTGATAGGGTTACAGATATAAACTACCACACCTGGTCACTTCTCCATTCTGGCTTTGCTGAGAGCCAAGAACAGAAGCAGGCAAAAAGAGCAGATTTTCCAGTATGGCACTTGAATTCCTTCAGTTCCTCGAGGGCATCATACACAGTGGTTGCCTTGTTGGCAACCTGCCACCTCTACCAGCTTGTCCACTCCTCCCGCTGTCTTCTCAACCATGCTGACTTCCAGGTATCCTTGAGGCTGTGGTTTAAAGGTCTGCATATGCATGCACTTGACCACTGAGCTGTACCTCAGGCCTCAAGAAGCTTCTCTCGGAAAATGATACCATGGGTCTCACCTTATTCTACGACCAGTCTTGAGAAACCAAAATGGATCTTCCACCATCCTACAAATAATTCCATGAGTGTCCAATGACAATGTCACTCTTTAAAATATTTGTCATTACTTTGTGAACTTAAGGACTTTCTCTCTTTGTTTCATTCTCAGCAATAGTACTTACAAAACTCACAGCCAAATATATGTGCCATGTGGCTATGGTGGTACCACCATCTACAAATAAAACCATCAAAACTTAGTTCAACACAAAATAAAAACTTTAATCACAACAAATCAGAGCCCCAGCAAAGGCAGTAGAAATTGCTAATGTTTGACTGTACCATTACTATTGTTTCCATGTAATATGTTTTCTGGAGAATGTCATATATGAGTAGAGCATTTCCATTATTTTCATCATGCTTTCTCTCCCTTCAACCTCTCTTTTGTCCCTCTACTCCCTCTCAACTTCGTGTCCTTTCCAATTATTACTGTTATACAAACATGCACACACATATATGTAAATATAACCTGTTGAGAACATTCAGCGTTGTGCATATGCATATGTGTTTAGGGCTGACCACTTGGGGATTATCCCTGCAGAAAAACCAATTCTCCATCTCTAAGCAGTCATCAGTTGGCTATAGATCTTCATCTAGGGATTGGACCTTGTGAGATATCCACTACCTACACTGGCATGGCAACTGGTATTGTCATTGTGAGGTCTTATTTAGGTGACCATACTGTCAAGATTTCATGGGTTCAGCTCCCTGTCAGATGTAGAAAACATCATCTCACAACAGATGTCTAGTCCTCTGACTCTAAACATCTTTTTGTCCCCTCTTCTGTAACATTCCCAGAGCCTTGGGTGTATGGTTGCAGTGTGGATAGGCTCTCCGTGGTCAGGGGCTCTTTGCATTTTGACACATTGTGGATTTCTGTGATGATCTCGAAATCTCTTGACTCTTCTGATCAGGGATCAAAGGGAGGCATTCCAAGACTGGCACTGGGGTTTTGTTATGTAGTCTATGGCTCTTGGGGTGAGCACTGTCACTTCAAGTGGCATAACTTCATTTAAATTATTTATATATACATACTTATACACTTATATATGTTGTGTGTATATTTGTGGATAAACATAAAATGTTTCCCTTTTTTAATCATTGTAATTTTTTTGCATTGGTAAGAACTAATTAGGTAGATGGATTGTAAGAGATAAAGAGAATTTTCAGAAAGTTGAGAAAGAAGTTCAGTTGAAAAAAAAAAGACCTTCTGAACTTTAGTAACAATTCTACTGCATGTGTGGAACTGCTTTGTTTTAAAGAAAATAATGCACATGGCCTCAATAGCAGTTTATATTTAACAGAACTAAATGGTCACATTTTCAAGTAAAATACGCCTTGGCATTTGAACAGCTGTTATATCTAAGTCAGATCTGAATAGTGTTGTTTAACCTTCCCAGCTGTAGCGGGGGTGGTTTGTTAGTCTATTCCAGCATGAAATATGCATAGTATACTTAAATTTGAAACTTTAAACACATATTTGTCTTAAACTGATAAGTTTTAGTCATATACAACTATTTTAGATAAAGCCTTTATGTTTCTATGAGTTACTTATTATTCTCAACTCTGCATGTTTCAGAAGATTTTAGCTAATTAAAAGACCCTTCAAAACCCTTATACTTAGGTCATATATTTTTAAACTTTAGTTTTAATAATGAATAAAAATATATACATTTTCTCTATATACGCTTACAATTGTATTGGTGCAAGCACAGGAAATTTCAAATCACATTTTCCCCTTATCTCATTCCCTGTCTGCAGAATTTTGCTAACACAAACAGAATGGAATGAGAAGGCAAGGCAAGAGGAAGGGCCAGTACTGCTCCATTCGACAAGATGAAAGCTAACAGGGGCTAAGAGCAACATGTCTATAAGCCACAAGCTATGTGAATACAGTGAATAAAAATTTGTTCATCAATGGATGAGATCTACATGAGCAAACTGGACGTGAGGGGGGGTAATGAAGGGCAAGGGTCAGGGGAAAGAGAGCTTAGGGGAGTGGGAGATCCCAGAGGGATCAAGAACAGAGAGGGAGAACAAGGAAAGAGATACTATGACAAATGAAGACCACATAGGAATAGGAAGAAGCAAAGTGCTAGAGAGGTCCCCAGAAATCCACAAAGATACCTCCACAATAGACTGCTGGCAATGGTCGAGAGACAGCCTGAACTGACCTACTCTGGTGATAGGATGGCCAAACACCCTAATTGTTGTGATAGAACTCTCATCCAATGACTGATGGAAGCAGATGCAGAGATCCATGGCCAGGCCCCAGGTGGAGCTCCAGGAGTCCAATCGGCGAGAGAGAGGAGGGACTATATGAGCAAGAGATATTGAGACCAAGATTGGAAAAAGCACAGGGACAAATAGCCAAACTAGTGGAAACACATGAACTATGAACCAATAGCTGAGGAGCCCCCATGGAACTGGATCAGGCCCTCTGGATAAGTGAGACAGTTGATTAGCTTGAACTATTTAGGAGGCCCCCAGGCAGTAGGACGGGGACCTGTCCTTAGTGCATGAACTGGCTGTTTGGAACCTAGGGCCTATGCTGGGACACTTTGCTCAGCCTAGATGAAGGGAGGAGGGGACTGGACCTGCCTCAACTGAATCTACCAGGCTGAGCTGAATCCCTAGGGGAGTCCTTGCCTTGGAGGAGGGAGGAATGGAGGGTGGATTTGGGGGGAGTGCTGGGGGGGTGGGAGGAGGAAGGATGGGGGAATCCGTGGCTGATATGTGAAATTAAGTTAATTATAAAAAATAAATAAAATGTTCTATAAAAAAACAAAAAACAAAAAAAATTGTTCATCAAAGTCAGATACATTGCTATAAAATGTGCAGTATTAGAAAACACAACATGAAGTATGTAAGAAGCAATTTTAGAGCTAATAAATGTAAATATTCCTGGCTCATACACATAGCACATATTGCCATAGATACACATAGATATAGTTACCAATATGTCTTTATGGATAATGTATCATAAAGACATTCTCATTCCCCGCCCCCCCCTCCTTAGCCTTGCGTTTTGGAGAGCTCAGAGTAACAGTGATCTAGAAAGCATTTCTTGTACCTAGATACCATTGTTTTCTATCCCCTCACACACACACACACACACACACACACACACACACACACACACACAC
>CABHPH010143252.1:43955-57556 GCA_902168325.1 Peromyscus nudipes
ACACACACACACACACACACACACACACACACACACACACACACACAGAAAAAGAGGCCATGAATATGAGAGAGAGCAGGGAGGAGGGAGAGTCATGGAAGGACTGCAGGGAGAAAAGGGCAGGGGAGAAATGATGTAATAGTTTAACTTTTTAAAAAAGGCATTAGGATAGTTTCTATGCTGTTCCTCTGAGTTCTGCATTCGTTAAGTAACTTCAGAAACATTTTAATTCAGATAGTACAGTTCCTATTTTGTGAGATTTCTTCACTGGTCTCTGAGTAAGATTTTTTTCCACTAAGAAAAGGTTCCACTAAGAAAATCAAGATCCACGTTGTATTTTATTGCCCTGCCATGCCCCTCCACTGAATCCTTACTTAATTACTTAAAACATGTGCTACTTCTACTGGTCAGTATAAAGCTAAAGCCATGTTTTCTTCCCTCCTTTTTTTGACTGACCTCCCTCCCTCTCTGTCTTCTTCCCTCCCTCCAATATTGGCTCATGTAGATCAGGCTGGCCTCAAACTGGCTCTGTAGCTGAGGGTGACTTAACTGCTGACCCTCTGGTCTCTACAAGAGCTAGGATTAAAGGCACAAAGCACCATGTGCTGCATATCTTCTGGATAATGTCTCAGTACCACCAGATAGATGTTATCATTAAGGGGCTGGTTAAGGGACATGAGAAATCCTATCTAGAAATGAGCTTGATCTCAGGAAATTCAGACAGGAAATAATGCTATGAAGACTCATGTTCTTCCTTTGCAATAGTCACCACAGACACTGCAAATTCAGAAATAAAGACACTTTAGCCATCGAGTATGTCCTTTGGTTAAACAAATGGTAAAATATGTACTGTTTTATTTGGTAAGGTTAAAAAAAAAAACACTGGCAGTTAGCAAGGCAAGCCTAAATTTACTACAACCTGTTTTTTAAAGCTCAAAGATAAAATTGAGTCTTTATAAATGAGAAAATGATATACTAAAAGCAATATATTAAATCAATTTTAAACACCAAGCACAATTTATAGCTGACTTTCAAACTCATCCACAAAACCTCAGTCTATACAAAGGCCAGAAGCTGAATGCAGTGTAATCTACGGGACTGGTGCCTTTCACCACAGCCTCTCACTGACAAGGTCGTTAGATACATGATATCTAAGTGAGCAGCTTATCCCTGCTTCATTACTGATAATTAAGACAAGTAATATTTTCTTGACAGTAATGTGTCCGTTAACAGATACTGTCTAGTTTGCATAAAATAAGCATTAATTTCCATACTACTACCCCAGATTAAAAAAATATGTATCCGTGTAGCATGGATTCATTGTTTTTCCCTTTATTGCCTTAAAGAATTAGCAGACTCCAAAAACATAATGTACATATTAAGAAATTTACCTTTACTCACATCTTGAATTCATAAAGCATAGAACAACAGGAAAGGATTCTGAGAAAGGGACCACTAAAAATGAAGACACTAGAGAATACCATGTCAATTATCTGAACAAACTTGTGAGGCTGGACACAGCCACTTTCCATTGCTAAGACTCAAGTGTCAGCACAGTAAATTTTTGGAGGCACAGAACAGTCTTTTCATGTTGGCAGGGAACAAAGTCAATCCAATGTATCTCACTGAAAACCAAGCACTTAGGAGGCAGAGGCTGTAGGAGCCCTGTGAGTTCCAGGATAGCATGGTTTACATAGCAAATTCCAGACCAGCCAGGGTATACATAGCGAGACCCTGTCTTGAAATGAAAAGAAAGAAAAGGTATGTAAGAAAAGAGCTACAACCCAGGGCCATGGTGCTGTCCTGGCCAGGGCTGTTGCAGAGGGCCATGTCTGCATCTATGGTCCTACAGCAGCCAGGGTCTCAGTTGATGTCTGGGGCTCCTGTTGTCATCGAGGGCCATGTAGAGGATCAGGGGTCTGGTAGGCAACTTCAGACCATGTCAGTATCCAAGGACTGTGCCATACCCAGGGACACGTTGATCTGGGTGGCTAGTGCTGCCACCTGGAGTCATGGAGACATCTAGGCACAGGCTGCTGTCTAGGGCCATGTCTGGGTCTGTGGCCCTGCAGAGGCTGGGGTCATGAGTGGTGGCCATGGCTCTAGTTGCCACTGAGGGCTCTGTGGATGCCTGGGGTCTAGCCAGTCACCTGGGAGCATGTTGATGTCCAGGGGCCATGCTGCTGCTGGGACTATGCTGATCTGAGGGGCCAGGGCTGTGGTGAAAAGTACTAGAAGTCACGAGGCTATTTGCCCAGCAGCCTGAGGGAAAAATGACACTTGAAAAGAATAGTGACGTGTGTGTGTGTGTGTGTGTGTGTGTGTGTGTGTGTGTGTGTGTGTGTGTGTGTGTGTGTGTGTGTGTATACACATGCATGTGCACATGTACCACAGTGCCTACGTGGAGGTAAGAGGAAAGCTTTATGGAGTCTCCTTCCACCTTTACCAGAGTTCCAGGTCATCAGTTTGCCAAACAAGTGCCATTACCCAGTGAGCCACCTTTCTGGCCCCAAGGTCTGAAATTTTCAAACAAGTCTCCATACGAAATGGTTTGCAAGCCTAGATATGAGTATGTGGCTTTACAAGATTCTTACCTTTACCCCTTAGTTTAATTCCTTCATCAGGAAAAAGTCCATAACATCTCATCTAAGAGCTGTGGAGAGTATTAAATGAGCCCACAGGAAATGGGCTTAGACAGAGCCTGCCCAGCACATCTTAAGAAAAGGGTGTATCAATCCCTGGCTGGGAATTTTTTGTGTTACGTCTACTCGTTATTCACCCCAGTCTCAAAAACATACATTAGGCTACTAGTGTAAATGTGCCATTCTTCAGGTGTGCTGAGGGAGAAGAGAGGCCGACACCTATTCTTCAGCACCTGACAGACATTCTAACCTGCAAGAGCAGTTAGCTGACGGCAGAGTGCTGAGCATGGAGCAGAGTGTGAGAACCTCAGAAATCAATTCCCTAGGCCAGTGGTTCTAAACTCCCTAATGCTGAGACCCTTTAATACAGTTCCTCATACTGTGGTGAACCCCAGCCATAAAATTATTGTTGTCACTTCATAACTCTAATTTGTTACTGCTATGAATTGTAATGTAAATATCTGTGTTTTCCAATAGTCTTAGGTGACCCCTGTGAAAGGGTTGTTCACTGTCCAAAGGGGTCTCGACCCACAAGTTGAGAACCACTGCTCTAGACAGTGTGAGTAGAGGAAGTATCCTTCAGGGGTAGGTACATAAGGTCAAAGATGACAAAAGCCTATCTAAATTTTGGCTTTGCTATTGAGCAGCCACATGATATTGATAAAGGGTCTCAGATGGTCTAGACTCTTCTTTACATTAATATGAAGATACGTAAAAATGGACACAAGAATCAACTGGTACAGTGGCTGACCACACCATTAGGAATAAAAGGAGAGGCACAGAAAAGCGAGGTGGCATTTCTAGTTCACACAACTAGGTAGTTGAAGAGCCTTCTCCTCTATGCCAGGGGTAAAGCAACGATGATGTCAGCACCCTTATAAGTTCCTGCCTGAACAGAGAGCCTGAGGAGGCACAGCTACAGCACAAGGATGGATGACATGGGGGATAGCTTCTAGTATGACTGACAGTAAGAAGACAAATATTGGGAATGTTTCAGTGAGTTATTTGTTCAAGCCAAATGACAGCAGCATTCCTGAATACCTATGTGTGCATCAGCTTGAAAAAATGATGCACTACAGAGTACCTGGCAATTTGATTCTTTGTGAAGAGTCCCATATGGTGTCAGTGCTTTGCATGTTTTATTATTGTCTTGGGTGGCAAATAATTATTCATGACTGTCCTATTTTTAAACGAAGTTATTACCAGAAATGAAATTTATTGTTTCTGGACAAAGGCAGGAAATTCAGGGCCAACAATTTCTTCAAAGCAATAAAAGGATGTTTTTGTATAAATTACTGCAGACATTGTAATCTATTCAGTATAAGATAATTCAGGTGGCTTGGTGAGATAGCTCAGTGGGTGGAAGTGCATATGGCCAAACCTGATGATCTGAGTTCAATGCCTGGGACCCACACCATGAAAGGAGAGAACTGATTCCTACCAGTTGTCCTCTGACGTTCACACTCTTTAGCCATGGCACATGTGTTCCCTCACAAATAAATAATGTAACTTCAAAAGATGATATAGGTACAATTAGGATAACTATATCTCATACATTAAGTAGTATTTTTTTATCCATCTACCTCCACTCCCTGTGTGCTTATCTGTGTGTGTGAGTACAATGTGGAGGTAAGAGGTTGATATCAGTAGTCTTTCTCACTTATTCATCTTATTTTTTGAGACAGTGTCTCTCATCGAACCTGAAACTTGTTGATTGGCAAAATTCACTGGTCTGCAATTCTCAGGAATCGTTTTGTTTCTGTCTTCCCAGCGTTGGGATTTTAGGCATGCACTGTATCCAGCTTTTCATGTGGGTGTTAGGGATCTGAACTCAAGCTCTCATGCTTGTGAGGCTGGAGGTAGCTGGAGTGGTCAAATAGATCAGTTTGAGGAGATCTAGAATCCCCTGGGAGATGGGCCTCTGGGCATGCCTATAGGAGGTTATCTTGATTAGTTTAATTGATGTGGGAAGACTGCCCTCCCCCCACAGAGGTGGCAATTATTCCTGGGTTGGGGATCCTGGATTGCATAGAGGACAGAGGGAACTGAGCACAAGCTTTTTTCTGCTTCCTGACTGTGGATGCAACGTGACCTTATGCTCCTGCCTTGATATACTACATTCTGGAACCATGTGCCCAAATAAACCCTTCCTGAAGTTGCTTTTTGTGTTTTATGACAGCAACGACAAACAACTAAGACAGTGGGTGACAGGGATCAGAACTCAGGTCCTTAAGCTTACATGGCAAGCACTTTAGCTAGGGAGCCATCTCCTTATAGCCCTATTCACTTTTCCACAGAGCAGAAGCCTCCGTTTCAGTACAAGCAAACCTTGGTACTACAGCAGCTGTAAATATGTATGTATTTGAAAAGAAGGATCCTACTGGTTGCTGAACAAACACTGTATGACTGTCTATTTTGTGCATTTTCAATTGCAGGGAGGTGAAGGAGATGTACTGGAATGCTCCCCTCTACCTTTTTGGGGTCTTTTAACTTGCCACACATCATGAATAAGAGAGAAACCAGTAAGTCCCAAATACTGGCAATTCAGCTATCAGAAAGTGGGAGGAATTATTCTTACACCTTTGATTGACTTCTGGCTTTGGCATCTAACAGGCATTTGTTAGGGACCTTTTCTGAGTCTCAGGTCTCAAATGAAAAAAGAAAACTAGCAAATTGCAAGGATTGTTCTGAGGTTTAAGTGAGATAACACATATGCATGTGTGTAGAATGAGCTTTTCCTTCTATGAGAGAAGCATTATTTTGGTCCCATTTCATAGGAAGTATCATTATCTGCCTGTTACCTAGACTGTAGAGACTCCTGCCTGCTCGTGGTTACTCCTCCAGACGTCCCTGGTATGTGTGAAATGCTTCAACCACCACAACAAATCAGGCCCTTGTGCCAAGTCTGTCATGCATAATACCTTATTTAATCTTTACAACAGTTCTCTTTACTTCCATCTAAGCAGTGAGGAAACTGAGGCAGAGAGGAGTTATTTGCTGGACTCACATAACCAATAAATGGTAGTGCTTATTTTTATACTGAGTCAATGGGACTGCATGGTCTCAGGTAAGTCAGTGTGCCATGCTGTTTCACAGGACATAGAACCTGGGGTAGAAAATGAGTAGCTTTACTAATTTTCTGTTACAAGCAAAAAGCAGGTGAGCTTTCACATACACAAATCTCTAGATTTCCCCCACCCGCCATTCTGACAAATACTTCAACTCAAAGAGCATGTGGGAACAAGGATGTTTCATCACTGGGCTAAGTCACTCTTTTCAAATAGGTATAAACTGTCTGAACCTAAAAGCACTTTCATATGGCAAGAGAATACCAATTAACAGTTACTAATACATTCATTAGTGCACTGAATAAAGAGTGCACACAGGAAAGTACGTCCAAAGTACTATGATGACGGTTGAGCAAAGGTGCTTACATGCCACAGGGGTTGGAGAGAGCATTGCTACCAAGATGCCATGAGTAGCAGAAAACCAAAGTCTGTACATAATATGCTACTCTCTCAATAACAGTAAAATCTGCAATCAAAATTAGAAAGTCCCTTTAATTTTTATTTCTAATAACCACATGAATTTGTTCTCTTTCTATGCAAGCTCAAATTAATATAACACGGATGATGACATTGCAGATTCTTGCAAGTTCTGGGTGCATACTGGTTTACTCTTTACAAGTGAGTTACTATCTAAGAGTAATATTGGAAACTGATTTCCAGCAAAAGTCAACGAACTCTGTGGGTTTAATAGATATTTATTGAGTACCCACTAGAAGTAGGACTGCACTGTGTAGTTTTAAAATACACACACTGTTACTTTCCTGTTCTGTTTGCTACATGAAGTCTTCAATTAACAAAATCCAACAACTGTATTCTGAAAACTTGCTCTACTTTAGTATATCTGGTAAGATTTAGTGGTGGCCCAAAAGACCATAGTAGTAAGCGGAAAAACGAGCAATGCTCTAACTGAAATGAATGAAACTTCCATACTTCATAAAATAAGAAAGATTTGAGTTTATCGTTCAGATTCAAGTACCAGTGTCATGATTTTCAAAGGTCAAATATATTTTGGTTAAAAAAGTTAAATAAGAAAATTGGTCCTGGTAATTAGGTATGCATCTCCTGGGGTGAGGATGGTAGTGGAGCCAGAGAGAGAGCACCACACTAGTACACCAATAGCACAATAATCTCACATTCACACTCATAACGATTAGTAGCACAGTACTTTTCTTTGTAAGGAGGGATGTTAACATTTGGATGGCTGCAATTATTTTAGGGAAAATGAATTTCAACAAAGCATCTGTGTTTTTCCAAAGTATTTTGGTTGGTTAAAGCCTTATTTGTGCAAAAACATAAATAACCTCTTGCTCAGACTCAGAGCATCGGCAAGCTTTAAAAGATGGCCCCATTTCAAAATCATTTGTTAAGATAACTCAAATTTATCCAAAAGTCTGTCAACTTCTTCCTTTTAGTCAATCATGTATTTCTATCATAAGTGTTTTGATCTGTTCATTGTTGGAAATCACACAATTCAGTAGTATTTATATTTAATTTGATTTGGGGCAATCCTGATTTAAAAAAAAATAAACTCATGCCACTAAAAAGCTGATAATTATGAAAATTTTAAGCTAAACATAAAATTAACACAAAATGCAATAAGAATGCAAAGAAGCAATGGGAAAACAAAAATATTGAAAAACCATTTTGAGTCCCCCTGTGACTGTGATTCTTTCCTTTCCTCTCTCCATCACACTCAAGAATGTGGACAGAGGCTGGTTGTGACTATTCTGTACTGTCTATTTACTTTTCATAAAAAGTACTAAAAAACTGATAGATGTAATTAAAGTTCTATAGCCCATCTCTAAAAATTCATGGCACTGGTCACCTAGCATTTGGCATTGTTCACTATTCTCAAAATTCTCTCCTTTATCAGTTTTGATGAGACCCCTGCACAGGATTCTTCTTCTTTTACTTTTGAATTTAAATGTTTTCTAATCTTATTCCACTGAGTTCAATTATAAACTGCAAGCTATATACAATGGCTTAGATGTACAATGGCCCCTAAAGTCCATATATGGAAGGCTTATTTTCCAAGTGGTGGCATTCTTGAAAAGTGATTAGATCCCGAAGCTGTTCACTTTACCCAAAGATTAATCCACTGATGAGTTAGAGTTGAATGAGTTATTAAGAGGTGGGGTCTGGAGGAGGAGATGGGTTGCTGGAGCATGTCTTTGAAAGGTCTCTAAGAATCCTTCTCTCTAGTCTCTTTTCATCTTTTTTCTTCCTGACTATGTGAGGTGAGATTTCCTCTGCCATGCCTTCTGCCATGCCATGGGCTTACAAGTAAATCTCAACCATGGATTGAAATCTCTAAAGTTGTGGGCCAAAATGAATGTTTTTCTCCTTAGTTTTGTTCAGGTATTTTGTTACAGTGACAAGAAACTAACATGTAACATGAATCTTAGAAGGTCTTATTAATAAAAACAAACCTGGAGCCAGGTATTGGGGTGAACACTGAAAGATCAGAGAGACAGAACCAGTCACAGCTAACCTCACCTTGCCAACTTCTCAGAGGATCCTGTTTCCTCAAACTGGAAGCCTCTGAGTCCTCAACCAAATTAATCTCAGCTGAACTGCTGCTAAAAGCCTAAAAGCTTAAAAATCCTAAAAAGCCTCTAGTTCCTGGTCTGCACACCTTATATACCTTTCTGCTTCCTGCCATCACTTCCTGGGATTAAAAGTGTGTGTCTTTCCCAAGCAAGACATGAGATCTCAAGTGCTGGGATTAAAGGTGTGTGTTACCACGCCTGGCTGTTTCTAGTGTGGCCTTGAACTCACAGAGATCCGGATGGATCTCTGCCTCCAGAAGGCTAGGGTTAAAGGCATGTGCTACCACTGCCTGACCTCTATGTTTAATATAGTGGCTATTCTGTTCTCTGACTCCCAGATAAGTTTATTGGGGTGCACAATATTTCAACCACACTAACACACTTGCTAAATTTCTTTGAGTCATATATCTCCTTTGAGTAAATCCATGCACCTGGATATTCATAAATTGCTTCCACACTCATGATGTGTTAAGCTTCACATTTACTATGTTTCTTATTACCTTAATCTAGTAACCAAACTTAGAAATGTGAGAGACAACTTAGGCTCCTCCTCTCCCTTCACTAGGAAATTAAGTTCAGTTCATTGTATTAATTTCCAATAGGTTCCTTCCTTAGGGAAGGCCATGCTGAGGACAATGACAACCTGGCATCTTAAAACAGTTTCCTAATGAGACTCTAGTCTTGTCATCCATCTCTTTATAGTTTAGATGAGCTGTAACATTCCATATCGCTGCCAGAGTAAAACTTCTAAAACAAGTATGAGCCATTATTCTTGCATGGAATACTTAAATAGCTTCATATCACCCTGAGAAGAGAATCCCAAATTGTAGATAGAAAAAATATGATCTAGTTCTTTCTTGGAGGGTTTCCTTTCTTACTCAGGTTTAAACTGCAGTCTTATAAGATGTGAAGACTAACTTCTTAACTTACCACTTGAGATGATAAAAGCAGGATTGCTTGTGAGTTCAAAACAGTCCTGGGCTACCTACTGAGTTCCAGGATAAGCCTGGCTACTGAGTGAGAATTTTTCTCAAAACAAACACACACAAATAACCAAATAAATAAGCAAGCTAGCTGCCTAATTGAAGTCCTAATGAAGTGGATTCTTGTATCTAGTTACAGGAAATATGTTTGAATTTAGGAAATTTAAGATCAGAAGCGTCTCTACAATAGCATAGAGAACAAAGGTCAGAACCACACACGTGTAGTATTGACAAGAAGAAGGGCACAACTTCAAAGGCTAAAACAACAAGATGACGACAGCTTGCAAACACAGATTCTGCTGTCAGGGAAGGAATCGGCAGCAGCATCGACTGTGTAAGTCTGCTGGGATGGCTTGAGGGAAGGCCAAGTGAACAAAATTTGAGAATAAACTTCTTTTTGATGTCAAAAGCAATATCACATTCCTGGAGGAATTACAGAAATTGGAGCCACCATCAAGGATTTGAAAGATGCAAGGGTGGGGGCTCTCATCACATCTCTCTTTAACTCTCCTATTCGGCCAAGAGAGGAGAGATGGACCATGGAGAATGACAGTTAACTATCACAAACTTAATGAAGTAGCAATTGTCGTCATCTTGCAAGCTGTCGTCATCTTGTTGTTTTAGCCTTTGAAGTTGTGCCCTTCTTCTGTACCAGATGTGTTGTCCTTACTTGTACAGATTAACATATCTCCTAACACATGGCATATAGTTATTGATCTAGCAAAGGCCTTTTTCTTGGTACTTGCCCATAACAACCACTAGAAACAATTTACTTTCAGTTGGCAAGACCAGTAGTATACTTTTACAGTTTTACTTCAAGAATATATTAACTCTCTAGTCCTGTTTCATAATGTAATTCAAAGGGATTATGATCTTCTGTCTCTTCTACAAAATATCACACTAGTCAACTATATTGATGACATTATTTTCAGACCATAAGCAGGAGGCAGCAACCACTCTGGACATGTGGATAACACATATGTGCATCAGAGGATGGAAAATAAATATAACTGAAATTCAAGAACCTTCTACCTCAGTGAAATTTCTAGGAGTGCAGTGGTATGGGACATGTAGAGATATCCCTTCTATGGTGAAGGATAAGTTATTGTACCTGGCCCCTCCTACCACCTAAAAAAACGCACAGCATTTAGTGGGCCCATTTAGATTCTAGGGACAGCATGTTCTTGAGGTGTGTTACTCTGGCCCATATACCAAGTTATTCAGGAAGCTGCTAGCTTTGAGTGGGGCTTGGTACAGGAAAATGCTCTTTAACAAGTCCATGCTGCTGTGCAGGCCACTCTACCAATGAATCATATCATCCAACAGACCTGATGGCAGTTGAGGTGTCAGTGGCAGATAGGGATGCTGTTTGGAGTCTTTGCAGTCTCCTCTAGGTGAATCACAGAGATTTTGGGACTTTGAAGCAAGGCTTTACCATTATCCGCAGACAACTATTCTCCCCTTGAGAGACAGATCTTGGCTTGCTATTGGGTCTTAGTAGAAACTAAACATTTAAAAATGGGCCACCAAGTTACCATGGAACCATCATGAGCTGTTACAATGTCATCTGCTCCCAAACATGCACCTGCAGCCTCATGGGATGTGCCCTATAACAGGTTGACTGAGAGAGAGATTAGGGCAGATAGTTCGACATGCTATACAGGCAACCACCCCAAAGTGGACAGCTGTGGCATTACAACTCATTTCTGGGACAACTCTGAAAGATCCTTTGAAGGGAAATCTTCAGTCGGCAGAACTTCAGGCAGTACACATGGTCATACATTTTTCTTGGAAGGAGAAATGGCCAGATGTGCGATTGTTCACTGATTCATGGGCTGTAGCCACTGGACTACCTGGATGGTTAGTGACTTGGAAAGAACATGATTTGGAAAACTGGTGAGAAAGACATTTGGGGAACAAGTATGTGGATAGATCTTTCCAAATAGGCAAAGGATGTTAATTGTGTCCCATGCAAATGCTCATGAAAAGGTGACTTCAAAGGAGGCATTCAATCATTAATTAGACAGTATGACCTGTTTTGTGGACAGTCGGCCTCTTGCCCAGGCCATCCTTGTTATGCCCCATGGGCCCATGAACAAAGTGGCCCTGGTGGCAGAGATGGAGGTTATGTGTGGGTGCAACAACATGGGCTTCCTTGTGCCAAGACTGACTTGGAACAGTTGCAGATGACTGCTAGATTTGCCAAAAGCAGAGACCAACACTGAGCCTCAAATATGGCACCATTTCAAGGGTGACCAGCCAGAGACCTGGTGGCAGGCTGACTACACTGACCACTTCCTTTGTGGGAAGGATAATGCTTTGTCCTTGCTGAAGTAATACCTAATCTGGATATGGATTTGCCTTTTCACATAATGCTTCCGCCCAAACTACCATCCATGAACTTACAGAACGCTTTATCCACCATCATAGTATGTCACACAGTACTGCTTCTGACCAAGGGACTCACTTCACAGCCAGAGAGGTGTGACAGTGGGTCAAACTCAAGGACTCCACTGGTCTTACTGTGTTCCTCATCATTCTGAATCAGGTGGTATCAAAACTACAAACATATATTTCATTTCTTTCTTCTTTTAAAAAAATATAAACTCATGCTGGGCTTGGTGGAACATGTCTTTAACCCCAGCACCTGGGAGGAAGAGGCAGGTCTGCTTTAACAAAGTGAGTTTCAGGCCAGCCCAGGCTATATTGAGACCCTATCTCACACCAACCAACCAACCAACAATACAAAAACATAGTCACAATGATTGACATAAACCAACTGTCCACTTTAATAGATTATAGTACAAATAAGAAAACCACTCAGCATGCTGGAAGGGGGTGAGTGCTATGGGAAAATGAAGCACTTAAGAATGATTGGGAATGCTGAATGAGGGTGCACTGCTTCTCTGAAATGCTGTTCAAGAGAATCCTCATTCAGAAGGTGATATTTGACCCCAAAATGCCCCCCCATCAAGATGTCTCTTTCATTACTATCCCCTACCCCAACCTAGTCTCTCATGTTCCCATCCCTGCTGGCCCCCCAGTCTACTCAGGAGATCTCTTCTATTTCCCCTTTCCAGGGAAATCCATGCCTCCCTGTTCCCCTTTGAGCCCTCCTTGTTACCTAGCCTATGTGGGGCTGTGGGATTATAACAAGGTTCTCTTTTACTTTACAGCTAATGTACTCACTTATGAATGAACACATACCATGTTTGTCTTTCTGAGTCTGGGCTACCTCACTCAGGATGATTTTTTTTTCTGGTTCTATCCACTTGCCTGGAAAGTTCCTGATGTCAATGTTATTGAGTAACACTCCATTGTGTAAATGTACCACAATTTCTTTATCCATTCTTTGGTTGAGGGGCATCTAGGTTGTTTCCAGGTTCTCGCTATTACAAATAACACTGCTATGAATGAATATAGCTGAGCAAGTGTCCTTGTGGAATGATGGTGGGGGTGTGGCATTTTGGGGTCAGGTAGAAACTTGGTGCAAGGGAAACTCCCATGAATCTACAAGGATGACCTCAGCTAAGACTCCTGGCAATAGCTGAGAGGGTGCCTGAATTGGTCATCTCCTGTAATCAGATTGATAACTACCCTAATAATCACTAGAGAGCCTTCATCCAGTGACTGCTGGAAACAGATGCAGTGATCCACAGGCAAGCACTGGGCCAACCTCTGGGAATCCTGTTGAAGAGAGGGAGGAAGGACTGTACGAGCCAGGGGGTCAAGATCATCACAAGGGAATCCACACAAACAACTAACCTGGGTTCACAGAAGCTCACAGACTCTGGACTGACAGCTCAGAAGCCTGCATGGGACTAACCTAGGCCCTCTACATCTGTGTGACAACTGTGTAGTTTGAACTACCTATAAGACTCCTAGTGGTGGAAGTGGTTCCTGTCCCTAACATTTTGGCTGCTTCCAGGAACCCATTCCTCATACTGGGTTGCCTTGCCCAGCCTTAATACAAGGGGAGGAGCTTAGTTCTATCTTAACTTGATATGACATGCTCTGTTGACACCCATGAGAGGCCTGCCCCTTTCTGAACAGAAATAGAGGAGGAGTGGGTTAGGGGTGAGGTGGGGGGGGTAAGGGGGGGGGGAGAAGGGAGTGGGAGGAGGGGAGGGAGGGAAACTGCAGTCGGGATGTAAAAGAAATGAAAATTTAATTAATAAAAAGGAAGGTGGGCTGGGGGGTGGGAGGATGGAGGAGAGCGGGATCTTTGTTTATTATGTAAAATGAATAGAAAATTTCTTAATAATAAGAAAAAGAAGGTGATATTTGAAGGTACTGTACTGAGCATGCTACTTACTTACTTACTGAGGATGTGAAAAGACACAGAAGGTAACACTCCTG